>JABBOT010000005.1:12491977-12742085 GCA_016165875.1 Acanthopleura granulata | reverse complement strand
CCACGGGGGCATTTTAGACAAACTAGAATATTGATTCAGTTATCCATTTTGGCTTCATAAATGAACCTTAAGCAACGTTGCATCAGTGTTTCGTTTTCATTCCAGAAGCGCATCCGTGGCAAACTAGAACACTGCTTAATTTTTCCGTTCTTATTCTGTACGTGAACCTGTGGCAAACCATTACACTGTTTTAATAGTCTTCTGTAACCATTCCCCAAGCCCTTGTCGTGCTAACTATTGGTGGTTTGAGGCCTCTCCCCAAACTGTGGTGACCGGCTTGTAACTTGTCGATGGGTTGGGTGGTTTGCACAGCGGACTTTTTGTGTTGTTTAGACCGTCAATTGCCCATTATTCATTACCTATACCGTTTTGAGGTTGCCATAACACAGAAACAAGTAGTATGAGGTTAGAAAGAAGACAATGTGAGTTTGTGTGCCTACTTGTCGGCAAAAATGTTTGCTTTTTTTCTTTGATTTTGCCATCATACTTATACAATCTTTTAGGGTTACATGGTGAACGGATATTCTTTTAGATAAGAAACAAGTGTGATTTTGACTAGCGCTAACGCTGGGACCAAAAGCTCTCCTTAAAAATCTATCTCTCAATCTCTCCGCAAGAACTCTCTATCGGGAATGCGAAAGGCAAACTGTTAAATGAACATTTCCATCAATCGTATGAAATGCTCAATTTCTTCAAAGCTAAAAAGATTCACATCCATTATAAATATAATTTGATTATCCTGAACTGGAACTTTCCTTTCAATGCGACGTGTAAACAAGATTCTCAAATACTGAGAAAAGCATCGGTTTGCCTTTAGGGACTGCAGGGATTTAAAATTAAAACAGCAGAACTTTTCGAGGAAAGGATGATTATTATTCTAACCAAAAGGGCGTAATACATCCTTAGATTAAATTAAAATATTTCATGAAGAAAATTCATCTGTGGAGAAAATATTTTGGACAACAGTTACAAAGAGAGAGCGAATATCGAACAACGGGTTGTTTAGATACCTGTGCTTCAAAACAGGATGTACCTCAAGCACAGCTGTGCTTTTTTATTTCTAAATAAATGAAGAATTAGTTGTAAATGAATACACCAGGGATTACTGGCAGCTAAACAGAGATTCGTAAGTGATTCGACGCTATGAGATTATGCGATTTAAAGACAAGTGAGAGGTTTTCATAACATGCTTTTGAGTGCTTTGTGAATGAGGACAGAATTCACGCTGTTCTGTGTAATTTAAATTATTTTGTTCAATATGGATATTCTACCACACTTTGAAATACAGATTACTCTCCATTCCAGATTACTTTCTTAAATTCTTGAAAACATCAATGTAAAATTGAAATTTGTCATAAAAAAGGGAAGCTGCAGTTATCATTATATCCGACCGAACAAGCTATCTGAACTCGGTATTCAGTTCTTTGTCAGTACTGAAATAGTGACATCTACAAGAAGTGCATTTCTCTCCGTTGAAAAAATATGCGACCATTAACATGAAAATTAATATTTTCTAAAGACAGCAATGCTTAGAACCATTTTATGTACGTAATTCAGATTGTAAGCTGAGTATTGTAGCATGTTGCCGCATAGAGGTTTACATTTCGACCCATCGATTATTGCCGCACGTGCGTCAGTGTACATTTTTTTTTTAATTTCTTACATATTAAGGGGGAAAAGATGGCACGAAAAAGGTTAACTCTGAACTGCAGATCACGTAGACGTGTATTCATGTCGAAGACAATATTTTGATGGGAATTCATTTTGTGACACTTTACTGTTCATCTCGTGACAGGAAAACAGATTTTTACCTGTATGAAAGGTTTATGTATCTACACAGGGTGATCAGGCGACAACTTACAGTAAGAAGACTCGTAAATCGATGCATACCTTTTTAAGCTTGACTCCTGAAAATGCTCTAGAAGAGTTCTCTAGAAAAAGTATCTATCAAATTATTAAATATAAGATCTCCCAACAACCAGATTACAGTTATCTACTTTCAAATTGATATTCTGGAAACGTAGTAAAAAAAAACCACCCAAGGTTTAAGGGATGCATGAAGAACATAATTCTAGCAAGTTTACTAACTCCAATAATTCAAGAAAATATACCTTTCCGTAAAAGAAACACCTTACGTCAAAAACGTCTTCTATAGATGTTCCCTCTGAGGTACCTGCACGTATGTGCAACCCTTTCCACACCCCGTTATAACAAGCCAATTCCCTGCGACGCAAATATGGACATTTCACAAACAGCTTTGGTCGGGGTTGAATTAGCTTGATGAAGTAAAGGCTTGGGTGTCCCACAGTTCCCTCACATCAGTTCACGCACTAATTACCAGTTTTTATCAAGAAAATTGGCTGCGATTCGGCAGAGACTACAATAGCATGCGTCCGACTTCGCTAAGACCCAGCATTGAGAAGGCCGCCATTGCTTGGCTTCTCCTCCAGACAAGCACAGTCGACGCGGTCCGACTAAATCTTACACTGGCCTAATTCCATGTTCAGTACATAGCCACGAAGCTATTTTCCATTTGGGTCTCAAAAAGACATTCTGTCTTCAATCTGAAGTATTACATGTGCTTTTATGGATAATTCAATTATTGGCTAATATAATTAATTGCCAATACATTAAATATCATTTAATCCGTTTATGGTGTCTGGATGAGCCGAGAGCGCTGGTCTGATTTTATACCACGGGGCTATGGCTGGCAGCAGGTTTTAAGAACAACTTTGCCTACTTGTTCACTTCTCGGGAACTACCGCCCAGTGTAATACATGACCAAGTTCTTTCCAACTGAAACGCGAATACTCTTAGCATCCCCCAATAACCGGAATAAAATGACCAAAGGGTTTAAAAAGTAAACCAATCAAAAGCCACTAGATGGATCTCAGTGTAGTGAAGACAAAATATCAAGCACGCAGTGGGATGAACTTTTTAGGTATCGCTATTATTGCAAAGGGTTAAGTATCCCGTACATTGGTCGAATTTGACAAGTCATGCATCTCAGTTGTTAAGTTGGAATTTTTTTTAAGTTTACAGAGTAGAACCAGATTATTCTCCTTTCGTTCAAACAGAGAAAAAGTTAGATACTTTAAAATCCGTAAAATATCTGCTTGAGAATGAGTAAGGGGTAAAAAAGGACAGGTCTTTGTGCAATGAACTTGAAACCTTTACATTAATCTTGCAAACACGCAACTTTCACGATGACACTTTCGTAATGACAACAGCCATATATATATATATACATATGAAATCGTAGCTACCACAGTGGAGGGAGGTTTCTGGGTAATTAACCAACTGAGCCATGGAGCCATACAACTGAGCCAGGGGCCATATATATATATATATATATATATATATATATATATATATATATATATATATATATATGGCTCCTTGCCTAAGTTGGTTAGCCCGCTAGCGCAGCGTAATGACCCAGAAGCCTCCCACCAATCGCTATGCGTTCAAGTCCAGCTCATGCTGGCTTTCTCTCCTTTAATACGTGAAAAGGTTCGCCAGCAACTTAAGGATGGTCGTGGGTTTCCCCCGGGCTCTACCCGGTGTTATCCCCATCATATTGCTGGCCGCCGTCGCATAAGTGAAATATTCTTGAGTGCAGCGTAAAACAACAATCAAACTAATAATTAGATAAATTAACAAAGCATTGTGCTCTGGCATGATCTCGATCAGTTGTCTTATTCCTCATTACCTCGTGGACGAAGAATCCCGTGTGCTCACATCTGAGTTGTGAGGTTTATCAAGGTGTTTACTGAGCTATTACACAAACACCATGAATATCATCTTCTTTATCCGTTTTGATAAAACCGCTGTTAACCTGTTCGTTTGGCATTAGTGAACAACCGTCATCTCTGGATCACTGACGATAAGCTTGGCAGTAGTCGACAGGTGACAGATCTCTCTCAATGGTAATTCAGCAAGATGCTGGCTGAGAGGGAAAAACAAAACAATTTACAGTGAACTAAATTACATTTCTGTTTTAGAGAAGGAGGCGTTCCTTTTTTCCTCCTCTTTTGGGGGGAAGTAACGTTAGGCAGACAGTTAATAAATTATACGGCACATTTCAGGACATATAGCCAATATCGTCACAGTGAAAACACTGAACACTAATTATGTTGTTACTTGTTGTGGAAAACACGCAATGTGGGTAGTTTATTGTGTAACACGCTATAATGAACAAATTTAGAACAGTTTGACCTTCTTCATATATAAAAAGGCTTGCCTTACTATCCCAGGAGAGGGATTAAAATTATGTTCTTTTTTTAATTGACAGATTTTATTACATCACGTGTTTCGAAAGAAAGCAAAGCAGAATAATCTTTGGACAGCTTCTGCTTGTCTTGCACGAAATGCCAAAGGCCCCGTGGCAAATGTAACTCTCTCCAGAGTCGGTGTTTAGGATCAAGGACAGTGCAGCCCTGGAGTGCAACTAGCTTTTGGTACGCTTTTTTCTCAACTTATATTACCACGTGAAATCAACATATCAGGAGTCTCATAATATTATCGCCCAATGATTACAACACAGTTCTTAAAAGATGCAATTCCAAGTAAGTCATAAGGAACTTCAATCTAATCCATGTTCGTTTTCTTGAGCATTTATGTCGATTTCGACCAGTAGCAAGTCATAACATATTTAGTTTGTGATTTCCTTCTTTAAAGGTCAAGCTAGATGAAAAAACTTAAAGCGTAGCGTCAAGCAACCAGTTAAATATGTTACTTAAAATGCCAGGCCGACTTGAGATTAAACATGGCTTTCTAATGCTCCGCTGTATACGTTGACGCCTGGCTGACCAGTAGTTAGCATGTTTCCTAACGCATAAGCTTCAGAGGCTGTACATGTACCAAGATTGTCAGTTTTACGCATGACCAAAATGTGAGATGACCAGCGTTCAGCATGATAAATGATAAACTGGCACATTTTGGAGTACGACAGTAATAGAAATATACCAGCTGTAAGAAACGAAGTACTCAACTTGGAATTAAGGAACCCATACATGGAGCTGTGGTTTGCGATTTGTATCTCAGTTTCAGTTTATTCAACCCAATACGGGACATCATTGGTACGTCCTGGGAGAATAACAATAACGTTGCAATGACAAATTTTCTCGGGACAAACGGTAATTTAAAACAGATAAACGAAGGCAAATGCTGTTACCTCTAAATCTTCTCTAGAGTATGTACTAGAAACTCGAAAAAAAGCGGGAAAATAGACAGAATTATAAAAAATAAATATACTGAAAATATTTGGTACATGCTTAAAAGTAACATAAGTTGACCGCAAATCAGGTAAGAAAGGGAGACAATCAGTCAAAAATGTACCCTATGTAAAATTAAGCTATGTTGTATGATATCTAAATACAACTAAATACAGTACACACTAGAGGAATAGTAACGCCTTAAGATGGCCATACATTAAAATAATAATAATAATTAGATAATTAAAACAATCAGAGAGTACTTGAAACTATCATAGGAGCTAAAAATTTCTAATGTTGAGTCAACGGAATAAAGGTCATTGTACAGGTTTTGAAAAGATGGTATAAAGCTCTACTTACATACATCAATACAACACAATTCGGCCTTACAAACTAACTTAATTTGTCCGTTATATGCGAAACAGGACACCAGATTTCACCTGTAACGCAACTAGAGTCGACGATTAAAAAAAGGTATTTATGTAAAGTTAAGAGTTTCAGGTACATTCGTCTGTTTTCCAGTAATGTTAACTTATTATGCTGTACTAAATCGCAATAGGCCTACCTGTTGGCCGAAATTTGAACTTTGGTTCTATGAAACTGCCGCCAAACCACAGCACTATATCCTATATTGCTTCGTACGGAGGAGAAGTGTAAAGATATGACAGGTTTAATCGATTTGACTCCCTTACATGTTCTCTTGATAAAGCCAGACGTTTGCAAATATCTGCATGCTACCTTCGTTACATGGTAATCGATTGATAGAATGTTGAATAACCAGACACCTAAGTCTTCACTGACATCTGTTTTGGCGAATTTGACAGTCGTGTGAAAGAATGGATTTGTCAGGGATGAGAGCATCACACTTTTATTTCTCCACAGTAGTATCGGTATCTGGATCACTTAACGACAATGACTCAGCTTAAATCGACAGTTATAAGAACACAGCATCCATTTATTAAACTGCATGGTAAAAATGTGCCCGACTTCCGTAGTTGGTTTTATTGGTCAATGTCTTTAATTGTTGTTTGATGTCATAATAATTTTCTTCCTTGCATCATTTACAACTGTTGACTGCTTCTCTCTCACATGTTATCAGCTTTATTTGCTATTTGTATGTTATTTCTTACGAGCCCCTTTGGTCACTGGTGTTTTAAGTTGTTTAAGAAACTGGTTAGGCGACGATCGACTTGGAGCGCCACTCTTCCAGTCTACCGGTGGTATAAGATTGGCCGACTTCACTTTTAGATTTGAGTGTAAGCTAAGCAACTGTATAAAACCGATAATCGTAGCCATAAAGGGTAATTACAGGCTCCAAAAATCAGTCCGTTCCAAGCAAATGTTTAAACTCCTTTCAACCCTTTCTGGATATTACTAATATTTTTCTGCCAAAATAAATGGGTGTTGCTGCCATCTCGTTTTTGGCTGCAAGATCTCGAACAAACATGTTTCATTGGCTAAAATTAGATTCGCATTCAGCTTTCCTGCGCTGTTCATCGCTGTAATTTCAAGTAATGTCTTGTCTTAATCATAGCTTAACTCCTTGAGACGTAGCGTATCTGGAAAAATTAATACGATTCATTGGACAGATTATGGAAGCAATCTGCCTACGATTAAAATAGTAGCCCTTGGCTTTAAGCCTAGGGTAAACGATGCATTACAATGACATGTGGCTGATTTCTGGTCCAGAATTATTAATCACTGATTTGTTGACCATCTAAGTCCTCTCTGGCTCATTATAGGGCAAAAAAAATATTTCAAAGTTACATCACGCAAGACATATATAACTGAAAAAGAGAAATCCAATTTACAGACCAATGAACTTGGACCACTCTCAACTAGGCGGGTACGTCTGTGAAACCGTCTTGACCGGCGGAGTAACATCCCCTTAAACATGTGAATGTTGCATCGAACTGCTGTAGTAAATGACTACATATCTAAGGCTGCACACAGATGCTTTAATTGACAAGCGCCACTAGGGATTAGAGTCGATTTTGTCCTTCTGCGATACGATTATGTCCTTCAAAATTAATCAAGATGTGTTAGTAAGTGTGAATTTGTCGTTCCTAGAGAAATGATGCGTATTTTATATACCCCAGCTCTCACTGCTTGTGGTGGATACAGAACTACTGCTCTCCGTTTTAAATATGGCAATGGACGGAGACAGAACGAAAGCTAACGAAATTGTGCGGATGACTTTGCTGCTTAGACAAGGGTCCTTGTCAAAATTTTTCTCCATATGAGACCGGCCATGTCTCCTTAAAGCCCCGTTTTGGATACGCTACAGCCGCCTATATCTGCAGCCTTTGTACTGTAGCATTTCATCAGTGAGAGCCGCAGTTTTGTATAAATGGTTGTGGGAACTTAATGACTTGATAACAAACATGTTAGGAACTTAATAACTAATAGGTAGACAACGCAGTATAATGTTTGTCGAAGACCACTGGTCTCATTCCACCCACTCATGTGGGAGAGTCACAGTTGGCCAAAAGCTTGCCAAAGGTCGGTGACTTTCTTTTGTGCACTTCGGTTCCATCAACCTTTGAAAGTAATCCCATGGTCTAACCGGATGATTGTTGACTGTGATGGTAAACAACAATCTAATAAATATATGACATAATTTTTCATTAATTTGGCATTTTATGCCTTACGCGAAATGATTTCTTTTAAGCAGCGAGAGATAAGTTCAGAATTGAAGAAATTTACCAGTTTTGTCGAATCTGCTGGTATTATGCTGCAGTTAAGTCAACAAGAGATGGAGTCTTCTGTTGTAAAGAGTTACGTCTAATCACAATTCACAGTTTTCTGTCTTACTTGTGACACTTCAACTAAATGGCTACGGATGTATGAATGGAACGAGTAACAATTTAGATTAACTGACAATTTCCAGACTAATAGATCCTTTCAATATTGAATATTGTCTAGTTCCATGCCAGTTCCTCTGATAATCTGACGGTATGTTTTAGCCAATTCTTACTAACCAGTAGAACACGTTGAAAATGAACTAACATCACCGCTTACGTTCAAGTCGGGTGTTAACATTCATAAAACAGACTTTATCGACAGAATATCACTCATTTTAAGGTAATTATTAATGTTTGAACTTTGCCTTTCATATGGCATTAACAACCATACATGTTAACACGAATTGATATAGTTTCTTCGGGTTTTGTTTCCTTGAGAAATACAAAACAAATACCTTTTCACATTCTGACAAAATTTCTCGTATTGGTAATATATTTTAAGAAAACTGTGCCATGGTTTATTTGCATTTGACCTATGTGGTCTGTTAATAGGACGTTCTGTATAACTCTATATATTAATTATAAATACTGGACTTTATGTTCATGAATTCATCCATGACATACTTGGTTTTAACACAGTACATGAAAATGCCTTTTACTAAACACTGGCAAATTTCAGGGGTGGCGAAAATCAACGACCATTGGCTAGGAAGCTAGGACGAACTTTCCGGCACAAATGACGTACCGATTTTCATAGGAAGGGGTAAGCAGTTCAATGTATATACAATATTTGCTGCATCAGGTAAAGTTTCAAGTAATACTGAAAAGGCTGTAAATTTGCTGTCCACCGTTTTCTGTCATCAAGGCCTTCCCTGTCCGACACTAGGGCCTTAGACGATTTGTTGAACGTGTATCGTCAAGGCCTTCCCTGTCTATGGCTTGGCCCCTGAAAGGGCTGTCCACCGTTTACCGCCATCGAGACCTTTCCTGTCTGAGGCTGGGGCCTTAACAGGGCTGACCATTGTTCACTCCAATCAATGCCTTCCCTGTCTAAAGGTTTACCCCTAGAAGCACTGTCCACCGCTTGCTGTCATCAAGGCCTTCCCTGTCCGAAACTGGGATCCAAGAAGCGCTGCCTACTGTTTATTGTAATGGAGCCCTAAAAGTGCTGTCAACCATTTATTGTAATGGAGCCCGAAAAGTGCTATCAAGCATTTATTGTGATGGGGCCCGAAAAGTGCTATCAAGCATTCATTGTGATGGGGCCCTAAAAGTGATATCAAGCATTTATTGTGATGGGGCCCTAAAACCGCAGTCATCCGTGTATTGTGATAGGACCCACAATGCGCCGTCAACCGTTTACTGCCTTCCCTCTTTGAGATCTCAAGCACTCTCAACCCCTTGCTGTCATAAATGTAAACAGACCAGCACAGGAAGTAAAACGAATGCAGGGAAGATAAACACTATGGTAGTAGGCAAATGGTCGCACGTAAATCTGTGTGAAATACGTGCTTAATTTGTAAATTTACCTCATTCAAGATTTTATTCTAACTATTGACGCCCAAATGCTGAATGCTTACTAAGTTAAACCCCCCTAGCTCATGTCTAACAAATAGTAACCAGTAGCCGCTGAATTCCAGAGTCGTGTCGATTTTCCCTGGTTACGATTAAAATCTCACCGTGAATGCAACTGCTTTGTGAGAGTCAGTGAAAAGCCTCCCAGATTACAGGTACATATAGACTCTTGTTAAGTTACCTTGATTAGGCACTCTGTGTTACACGTTGTACTATAATTCGTTATTACATTCGGTATTTTATGCTGTGTTACGTATACTGCATTTAGGTGTACTATGTTGTAAAAGATTAATGACGCTGCCCTAGATCAGCACAGTGTCAGTGCCATTGATGTACCAGATTTTCTATGACTTTTTATCACCTGATACTAACAGCACACATGCCCCGAGACACAGAACTGCAAGTCTCCTTCACTGGGAGCTACAGTACAAAGGCTGCAAATATATGGCGTCTGTAGCCTATCCAAAACGAGGGTTTATGAAGACGTGGTGGATCTTCATTGGAGACGGGGTACCTCGCGTGGAGGAGAAATATTAGGAGCGCTTGGCGACTGTGGTAAATAACTACACCTCAGCAAGCGAGACAACATGTAGCTTTATTCAAACCAGACGTTTTTCACGTCTGGGTTGGTAGGCCAAGGACCGGTGCCTAACCAGCTAAGTTACCCGCCTAATTTCGTAAGCTTTCACTCTGTGGCTTTCCGTCTCTCTCTAAAAAGGAGAGTTGCAGTTTTATATCTAGCAGACACTAAACATGATCACAGCATAGTTTTATAACTAAGGTCAAACTTAGTAACCTCCGTACTTACACGTTAAGGGTTTACCCTTGGTATTACAAGAATACCAATACATGGTAAATAGGTTTTATCTGAACACGTCCTTAGTAAATGAAAACAATATACTTGATTCACAAAGCTTTACGTTTGTATGACGTACATAGAGGGTTCATCCGCTGCGGTGCTACATGTATTCACTCAACAATAACACTGGAAGTGTTTTACAAAAACAAATTTTCGTAAACAAGGCCAAAAAATCAAAAGCCATCTCGGGGGTACCAGTCATACACAGCTGTCGACACCTGTGCATTGTGTGCGGATAAGTGTTGTTGTCGCCACAACAATGACGTACATGTTCACCTCTCTGGAACAGGTGGACACCGTTCCGTTAAACAAACGACAAAGCGCGTTAGCTTGGACTGAGGGTCAGTATATCGTGTGTCGGCATGAGGTGACAGTAGATGGTCTAGAATAGCAGGGCAACGCCTGTGTCGTCCCAAGCTCCAACTAACAGTTACTGTCGATGGAATGATGGAAGAAGAGGATTCTTGTCACGAGTACAACCTCAGTTATCTCATGCAGAATGACCACGCTTCGTTTACTCGAACCCCGACCTTTGCTCCGTGCTTGGCGCTAGTCGTGGTGGCAGCTCTAGGACTAATCGGCAACGTTCTGGCTGGTTTTGTCGTCAGTACCCAAAAGTTCAAGAAGTTGTCGTTTTATGTGTACATCCGGGCTCTCACAATGGCAGACAGCCTCACCTTGTTAATGACCGGAGCGCCATTTTTTCTGGAATGGCTGTACGACAACAGTGCTCGGACGGTGTTTGGAGTAGCTGGATACCTCTCTCTCCATTTTGTTTCTCACACGGCCCAGATGGCGTCTTCTTGGTTGATAGTGGCGATTTCTGTGGACAGATTCATCGTGGTTGTTTATCCTTTCAAGCGAAGTCAATTGTGTACGCGAAGACGAGCAGCATGGACTTCCTTCTGCATTATGATGACGTCAGCCTGTTTGATCACGGCAGAAATACTAGTAGCTGTGCTACAAGAGACACAGGCTTGCCTGCAACGTTTTTCCGAACTGAGCGAGTTCAGCGCGATGACTAAAATGCGGAGGCTCGTAGTCACGTTGATCGTTCCTGGAACCATGGCGCTCGGTCTAAACATCAAAGTCCTCCATGTCATCAGAAAAATGCGCAAGTTCAGAAAACAACTGTCAGCTGCTAGAATCAATCACACCATTCACCAAAACGGCCAAGAGCAGATAACTCGTGCTCTGACGATCTTGAGTGCCTTTTCGGCCATTTTGTTTATTCCCGTAATAGTGCTAGATATCATGGACGCTGTGCATATGGAACGCCATCTAAAGGGAGAAACGTCCGCAGAGGCCATCGTCAGCCGCTGGTGCCTAGCCGAGCTAATCTACATAACTGATATCTCACTACACTTTTACACTCTGATAGCCATTCTCTACGGCTACACCCTCAAGTGTCTCACACAAGCGTCTTTACTCAGAAGTCGCTTTATAGGGTGGAAACCCAACTCTCCTCCTATCTTTCCTAAGACATGCAAGTGCTACAACGTCCAGCTTCAGACGTACAACAACAACAACAACTCGCCGTCGGCATCTCCTCGCTACCAGAAAAGGACAAGCGCCCAAATTCAACAGTTACCAAGATTAAATACTCACATGTAACTGAATCCATGGGCAAGTGCTGGCTTTAAGTCATGAGGTTTGTAACTTAGGCGTCGAAATGGACATTTGTATACCAGTCGTCAACCAAAAAGGGAGTTCCGGGTCAACAATCGCTAAACCAGTTTCCAAAAACGACAAATAATATAAACCAGCAAACAACTAAGAAGGTGTATAAAATATAAAACAAATTAAGACGGTTCGTGCACAGAGAAACAGTCAACAGTTTTCAATGATGACGGAAAGACGCAATGACTATTCTGGGCGGATGAATAAAATCAGTATCCAAATCGTGTACCATTTTAGTGTATATGGTGTCGAGAATCAAATATGTATGTTGTGCTTTTATGGTAAGTCACATGTCGAGGTGCGGTGATTTGATCCAGGATCTGTCCTGTTTCGTCAACCCATAATCCCGGCCGCCATTGTATTAATGAAAAACAATCAAAAACACTAAATAATCACCCGTAATTATTTATTTTCTTACATCGTGATCATTTTGTTGCCATGCTGGATTCCTCTCCGGCCGTACGTGGGAAAGTCTGCCAGCAACCTGCGGATGGTCGTGGGTTTTCCCCGGGCTCTGCCCGGTACCCCCCCCCCCCACCATAATAAGGGAAATATTCTTCAGTAAGGCGTAAAACACCAATAAAATCAATTAATAAATTATTTTGTTGATATATAAAGCAGAGGTTATGCATAGATTTAGCATGAAAACAGTTTTGTTTTGAAATGGGCGAGGATACCTCTCATGAAAATTCTCCACATATGTTTAAATACAGGTTTTAGGGTAACTTCTCTTAACTTGTTATCCCGTCAAACCAGCACTATTTATGCACTTTTAATCTTTTGGTTTGCAAAGAGTGGAGTCTCTAATTTCATACGTAGGAAAAATATACATTTGCATGCTTATAAAGAAAAAGATAGTACTTATTCACTTTTGGACTAGTAATTTAATCGTTTTGGGAACTGGCCTTACGATTATTGACCCGGAAAAGATTTTGGTTAATGACATGGTATTCGAACGCTGGTCTCGACGCCTAGATCTGACATGTTACATTGTTGGGAGATTATTGAGGTCTGAAAATTTTGGATTCGTA
Source organism: Acanthopleura granulata (assembly GCA_016165875.1). Taxonomy (NCBI): domain Eukaryota; kingdom Metazoa; phylum Mollusca; class Polyplacophora; order Chitonida; family Chitonidae; genus Acanthopleura; species Acanthopleura granulata. The sequence goes on along the minus strand of JABBOT010000005.1, from coordinate 12,728,980 downwards.
AATAACAGCCAGACATAAGTAATGCAGCAGGAGTCGATTTGTTACGTTTATGGCTTATTGGCGTACTAAGTTGTCATTAGTATTTAAAAATATGTTAGTTAATAAATGTGAATTTACTAAACCATCGCTACTATTAGATAAAAAGGACGCATGCCCGTTAGATGAGTTGACCTCTTTTGTAACTAAGAGGAAAGTGGTTACTGATGAGCCATTGACGGCTCTCTGAGACTTATGATACAGATGTTAAACGACAGACTGTCAAAGACGGCACTTATAGCGAAAGGATAAACAAATCGACAGTGACCATCTGAGGATAATATAGAACGATGTATTCCATAGTAAGACCAATTATGGGACAATTTAGAATGGTTAATCAAACTACGTCACTGTTAAATGAGTGTTGCTGACCAGGGCGGTGAAAATATTGATATGTGGCAGTCCGTAGTCATTTGCACAGGCGTACATGCTACCACCCATTGATGCCAGTGCCCGTTAATGCATGCGGTTGAATATCCATTTGTCACTGTCACGCATCACTGACAGCTACGAATGTGTATCGTATAAATTACATCTACACTATTGTTTACTTATTTTGATTTGTAACCTGCTTGGTGCATGCGTTCACGCACTGTGTAAACAGACCTTGTAGGTATGGAATAAATGGGATAAAACAGGGCGAGGTAAATACTCTGAACTAAAAAGCGCATGATATGAATATTTAACACGCAATAAAAGAACCGCTCTTAATACCTTTGCGTGTTCATATAATGACGCTTAATACCATTTAGCGCTGGGAAAAATTGTAACTCTTCCAAACTCGAAAGACTGCAGTTTTCATTAATGTGAACAGATTGTTATATAATTATATATTAAATAGATATATTTTTCTGAAAGTATTCGGTTTGGTGTTTATTACTTGTAAGTCGTAATAGTTTAATTTCTCTAATGGAAATATGTTAAGGAAAACCTTTCCTATTGGTAGTAACTGGGGCAAAAACTTTGTAGTCTATTGTGCGTTCCTACCCTGATGAATTGTGTAAAAACGGATAGCGCATTGGTGATGTATTTCCAGAGTGCATGGCCAATCTTACGTGAACCGCTGAAGGTTTCTCGTGCATTTCCAAAACCTTCTGAAGTAGATTTGCTTATGTAAAGGCAATTTAGATGGCTTTCACGCACGTAGTGGATATTTAGAGTGAAAACTCCTCGTACAAACTTGATGCCAGATCATCAAATGAGCGCTGTCGGTCTTGTATTAGCTCCACCCCACTCCCACCCTGCCCTCAGGCCACCAGCATAATGGTAGGAACAGTTTCAATGATTCCTGTTTAAAGGGCTGGAGTGGAGATAAGTATCTTCACAATTCGGCCAAGATCCGGTGTCAGTGTATTTATACTCTTATTTCAACAGACTATGAATTAACTTGACATTACCTCATGAATACAAACAAGAAAAATGATGAATGGCTACGGTACTAAACATTTTGTAGTCAGTACGGTAGAAATCATCGGGAATTTTTCTTTATAAAATTGTACGTGGAAAGATTTCATGGACACGTTTTCTAGACGATCCTATACGTGCTGGCTTACCAGTCTGTATTCTTTCCATCTCCATACTGACGCCACTTTAGTTCTTAATCAGATCTACATGTTTCTCCTCGCTTTACGTCACTCTAATAACCAAGGTGTACTTTAAAGTTTAAAAAAAAGATACATTTTCAGACAGTTGAGATGTATGATAGGAAATGTAATTTCACAAACAAGTTCAGATTTTAAAATAAATGGCGATAAATCAGAATGCAATGGGGCAATACGGAGCAATATATACGACCATTATTTTTATGTGCCAAATTGTACATAGATTGCTAATAGAAACCAAGGTTATTGTATGACAAAACTTATAATCGACGGGAAATACACCAACTTGATGTTAAAAAGTGGAGGGAAACAGCATTTTCTCCTGTTTTACATGAAGTAGGTTTCTCTTTGTGTTTTCCAAGTGAGTTACAGTACGCGTTTTGGTCATCTGTGCGGGGTGTAAGTTGTCTTGTTTCACCACGGAATGAAGTCTCGACGCTCTTTGACAAAATTCGGGTTGAACTAAACTATATGATAGCAGCTTTCGTTCCTCTGACTACATCAGGAAAACTACGTAAACCCATTATTAGTTATACACTTCTTCTGAAACCTTATTTTATTTGTAATTTCATAAAAAAGAATGACAGAAAAAACATTGTTGTTTGATTGCGAACTATTTTATTGGTTAATATTCAACAGTATAAGTATAGTTTTGTTCCAATCTCATTGATTAAAGTCATTTAACATAGCTGTATGATGAGTATAATAACTTGTCACAAACAAGACGAAGAACGACTTTTTTTCAGTCCTACCGAAATTCCTTCCACTGAATTCTTTCTTTGATATTTTTAGTGGAAAGTCAATTCTTTCGATGATTTCTGTATTGAAAGTATGACTCAGAATGGACCCAAATGGTTTACCAGACAGGCTGCAAACAGGTGTTATTTCAGACCTAGTTAACGACCAGTCAGTATTGCTAGCGTTTATACTTCAGGCTATAGTCACAACTGAGATAACTGATAAACAAGCGAGACTGACTTTAACCAAGCCAAACAGGAGCATTCTGATGATCATGTGTTTGTCACAGTTAAATCCTAATTATCTAAACATTCCGGCAACATCTCATGAAAATCACATGAATTAAAATACTCTACAGAAAATAATAATACTTAAAGATGGGAAACGATCTCCCCTTGAAGATAAATAAAGCCTCGTGCATAGTAAATAGGTGCATGTGTTTTTCAGATAATCCGAAAGCCAGATCTGCAATGTAGGCGTTTGCCTCTCAAACACGTTCCTGGCCTCCTACAGTGAATTGTGCAAAACAGGCTATACGTGTAACAAATAATACAATAGCGTCGTTCAATTTAAGGGCATTTCCAGTCTGGAAGTCCTTCTAAAGAAACATCCGAATGTGAAACAACCTCTTATGGCTTAGGTCCATTCAATGACCTGGTTCTTAAAAGCGCAACGAAGGGACTGCAAGACTACATGAATAGCAAACCCAGAGTATAGACGACCGTATGATGGTCGCCAAATGGTTATACATAAAGGGTGAAATTTTCCCTCTTGTCAGTTGACCTCAGTTAGCAGTTTTATTCCAACTGCTCAGGTAAATGCTTAATTACTAACAATTTACACTCTCCTATAGTGCCACGCCTTAAACAGAATCAGTTAAAGAAAAAGCCCGATGATATTAGTTAAAACTTATTTGACGTCGCTGGTGTGGAATAACTCAAATACTGTGCTGTATACATATTAAATGAAATAGTAGCATGAAGAAGCACAGCTTGACGAATATGCCAAGGCATGGCATGACGTTCTCGTGACACATCGGGCCGGAAATCAGCAGTGTAATTTGACAATTTGTCAAACATCACACTGTGGTCGCTAGTAGAGTTTTACTGTCTTTGCTGTCGTTTGCTTATATTATATTCCTGAATAACCCAAGATTCTGTGGACTAGTGGACTAAGCACCCCCGAGGCCTAGTCCCTTTGCACTGTTTTCATGTTATTTTGTACATGTATTCAATTTGATGACATCACAGCATTTTGAGTACCTCTAAACCAATGACGTCTAATAACTTGCACTTAACATCGCTGCACTTTTTTCCTAATTCTGCTTAAGTTAAGGCAAGAGGCCGGATTTCACCGGTAAGGTGTGACCTCTTGTCAACTATCACACTGTCGTCGCTGCTCTGTTTCACTCTCAATGTTTTGGTCCTCTTTGTCGTGAAATAATATTTATAACATTAATAACGGACACGTTTCGATTCAATACATCAGAAAGTCATTGGTGAAGTGCAGAAGGGTCCAATAGAGTAACTGAATTTGACTGTTCTTTGTAACTTCTCTTAATCTTAACAAGAAAATAATTGTTACTATGCATGAGAGATCAACCAAACCAAATGATAAATAAATACCGTCGGACATTAAACTGGTGTTGTGGAGACAGGTCGAGACTGATGCTTGAGAATGATCGTTTTATCGTGAGAGAGATCGGTAATGATCAAATGATACACTTCATCGTCGTATAGCAGACTGCTGGATGGATATGACGGACAGTTCGGTAGATATACTGTCTCGAGGCGACGTCCGCAAGACCTCACAACACGGTTCACTTTGACAACTGCATACAACAAAACAACCACAGCACCCTTCACTTATCACACAGGTTAGAGCGAAAAAATTGATGGATATGTTTATGACTTCAATGAGGCGAGAGGCACAAGCGGCGTTTGCCAGAACGTCTTTTCGGGCTTGTTTGTCCTTAACGTTGTTCAACAGAAAGAATTCCCAAATTTCCAGAAGTACGACGGGTAACAACAACAACGCAGAAACAATGGTAACGGTAACAAGGCCAATGGTGATGCGGACCTGGCGTTTGGACATCCCCAGTGACGACCCAGATGCGTCCAGGTAAATCGTCCTTGTTTTCTTCGCTTTACGAATAGCGTTCAACACTTTGAAGTTCAAGAATAGCGTCACCATCACGGGCAAAACAAAGCTGAAGATAATGAATCTGTTTTTTTCTATGAGGTCCAAGGTGGTCTCCGGCGTTACTCGGCAATCCAGACTTTCCAAGCCGAGAGACAAGAGGATGAGATCAGGAATGGCCAGAATCACGGATGCTGTGGCCAGAGCCATACTCGTCCACATGGCTCGCCTCGTCGTACACTTAACCTTTCTCTTTAGCGGATGGACAACGGCTATATAACGGTCCGTGGCAATTGCCAGCATCAGCATGGAGGATAGGTTTTCCGAGGCTTCCAAGATGCAGTGTAAAGTGATACAAATCTCCACGGTCTTGTTCATTCGCCATGAACTCTGGAAGAACCATTCGAGAAAAACTGGAAGGCCGGTACCAAGAAGAGTTACGATATCCGCAATGGCAAGGGTGATAAAATAGACGGCGTAAGACTTTTGGCGAAGTCTCTTTCTTGTCAAATACCGAAGACAAAGAATATTGCCAGCGAGTCCGATAACCACGACGACAGCGAGGATGCTACAGGAATCGTATTTGTCCAAATTAGCGAAGACATTACCTTCTGGATCATCACCGTCGTCCGTGTCGTTAACTGTTGCAATGGAATCTGAAATCATTTTGTTTTGACTTCGCACTAATTAGCAGTTTGAAAAAAATTATCTGGAGGAAAGGACACAGACAAACGTTCGCAAGCTGACCGTTAGAATACAGCACAATACCAAACACTTGAACGTGTTAGTCTATATAGTGTGCTAAGCATTCTGGGAGTTTGGTATACTGACCTTGATGGATTTATCATAAAACATTGACTGATCGAAAACTAAAAGCCTTCTTAATTGGCTTTGGTCTTCGTTCAACCAATTAATATAGAAAATGACTTGCCGAATGCCGTCCACTTTTATTCTCTCCATTAAACGTTATTTATTGGCGTGCGAATCACTGGCCTACGGCCATCACAAACACATTAATGGGTTCTGGAGTTCCGGTCAATTCCCGCATAGCGGGGATGAACCGCGTACATCAAAACTTGGAAAGACGTTTCAAGAAGTTCAAGACAGTCGTAAAAGGCAGATATATATATATATATATCCTCCATAGCATGTCTTCTGTTTATAGATTCATTACAGTCCTAGTTTTCAGTACACAGTCATCCTAATTACCAAGAAGTGGTAATGCAGGTGTTTGTTATCGGGCTACCGGCCGGAAAAATATACTGTTATAGAAAGTTCATTATAATCGAATGGCAGATCATCTTTAGCGATATCGGAATAATGATTGACAGTTTCAACCTTGCCCTATCCCCCAACTTGTGACCGTTCTGCATGTGACGTCATCACTACCGACTAGCTGATCACAGACCGACGAGTTGTAGGCACAAAGTGAGCCCACCACACAAACCCAAGGCTGTAAATGGGGGTGTTAGTTCAGTTAGTGCATGCCCCAGGGCTTAGTTTGGGTTCTGCCACTGTAACATTATCTGACGGAACAGCGCCTGTGGCAACACGTAACGCAAACAGGCGGATGATTATAGATGGCGATTACGTACACAAGGGGAAAATCATCTGTGCGTATTTAGGCAAAAACTTAATTGAGTGCTTTATATTTAGAGGTTCGTTTGATTCTTATCAAATTCAATATATCATCCTTGACGTTACATATATTTCGATGATGAAAACATAATTATGTAACCCTAACATTTGCTATTTTATCTCTTTTATATGACCCAGCGACCTGTCTCAAAGGTTCTGTCTTGTGACTGGTTAAATTCGGGTAGTTGATGAATGGCTATATAGGTAGTGATGAAAACATCGACATGATGAAAGACATCATACTATTTGAATAAGGTGGAAGTAAAAAATGACCAGTAGTTATCAATATTCAATATCTTTAATTAGATCAACATTTTGTCAGCAACGCTGTGACATGTGATGATAGAATCGATATACAGACAAGTCCTCAAGTATTTAGAAACTGACTGGCAAGTTTAAAACGTATGGTAAAGCGGAGAGTATGCCTCAGTACAAGGCAATGTGCCCCCGAAGAAGCGAATAGATGTGACTAAAACGTTCGTGAGCTCATTTCTCCTTTCAGGTTTCTTTTACTCGTTTTGTCTAGCACCATGAATAGCGGGTTTCTTTGGGGTTTTGTTTTTTTTCTTTGGATTTGGATTTTCAGTCGTTTTTCTTTCCAAAAAAAGGAATAAAGCCAGTTTATATTTGCATTAGTGGTGTATAAGTTATAAAACTGAACAACGTTATTCTGTATGGTCACACTGATACATATTTTGTCTCTATTAATCAATTCTGAAGTGGGGAAACCACTGTACTACAAAAGTAACTCTCAGCTTAAAATACCTTACATATTACACTCAGCATAACAAGGTAGTGATATAGATAGATAGAGATGCTTTCAAGGAGGATTCGCGTACTATTTCGGCATAGTTACCTCATGTTACGTGTTAGTATAACTTAACAATTACCAGTTTTATTTTATGGTACTACTAAAATACAAATAGGGCTATGCCATTATTTGCGCAAAAGTAGGCCTATGTCTTCAATTAAAAGGCCCACTAGAATACGACCTATCTGTCAAAGAACTATCTATTCCTTATGGCTACTCCGTCAACTTATTGTGCTATGAAGGGCACCTGAGCAACGTCGACAAAAACATGGATTTAAAACTTACCGAGAAAAGACAAAACTGTTGAAATAAAGTTTTTGCTTATGAAGACAAACGTTAAAGGAAGAGGCAGTAAATAATGAGCATTATTGTTACAAGGCATAAAAGCTGCTCTATTTTCTTTATCCAAGTGCAAAATTTTCATATCCTTGCTGTTTTGTGGAAAATATTAAACAATTTGCCCGTCTAGTTGGTTGTGCAACAGTAGCCATATTCAGTACTATGGTCAATGAATATGAGAGAACCACCTTTCTCTTCAAACTCACAGCGCTATTTTGCGAATGTCATTTTCACAAAAATATCAAACTTTTTTATTTCCTTACAAACAGATTAGAAATTTAGGGGGAAACGTTAATGTATAGATATTTTTACCTGGTTAATTGATAAAATAATGGAGCTATAGCACCCCCAATTTTGTCATGTTGTACCAGCCCAGTGTTTTCCTTCTGCGCCATCCCATTGTAAGCACAAGAGGGGTCAAGGGCGATCACAATAAAAGTCAGATTTTTTGAAGCCCAACCGGAAAGCATGAAACTTTAAGCCTATCCTCTCATCGTCGTTCACTGGATACATCGTGTAATATTGACATTTTGTGTATGAATTTTGGCAATAAACTTGATATGTTGTGACACAGGATATGTTTGACAACTATCTGTTCAATCAAACGTACGTGGAATGGTCCACCAACGACCTACGGATGGTCAATCGGTTCCCCTGGGCTCTGCCTTGTTTCCTACCACCATAATCCTTTCCCCCGTCGTATAAGTGAAATATTCTTGAATATAGCGTAAAACAGTGAAATAAATAAGTAAATCGGGTACCATGTCTCGGCTCTTATATATTTTTCCGCTACCTGACTAGAATGTCGTGTCGAGGACATCAATCCAAATCACAGTTTGATAGCCAAGTGTAAAAGCAAGTATTCAGCAAACTCTCCAACGCACAGGTGAAGCATTGCCAAGATTACCACTAGAGAAATCAAATCATGAACAGACTATAACTGCTATATTGGATATTGTTATAAGTAGCTTTATTTGATAGACATGTTACAAACCCTCTTAAATACGCTCCGCTATAGTACCTTCCATAAAACAAAAGCTTTTAAATCATTTGGTGATAATGACCTTCAGAAGCTGATCAGTCGATAGACATACGACCCATTCATTACCCTCTGTCATTTCCTTTGTGATGTACAGCCATGTCGTGATTGCGTGGTACTGAAAGCAACTGGAACCTGCGGTACGGTTCACAAAGGTTCAAGAACTGTGCAGTACTATGTGCAGTACTATTTTGTTTGACAGTTTCATTCAGGCATACCCTATTTACAGTCAACTGCCGCGCGGCATAGTGCACACGTCATGAACCGTACGGTACCGCTCAGAAAGCAGCCGCTCGACCCTGATTAGTACTGCTGTAAGCCACACAATATCGTGCAGCGTCCATACAGTACATTGCGGTAATAGTGCTGTGCCGAAAGTACTCGCATGCCGGATCTGCGACGGAGAGGTCCTGACCCCCGTCCCCCAACAGCGTCGAAGAAAAAATATTATATTTAAGGACTGAAAAAGAAAAACAGATTCATAATATGAAAAACATTATGCTGATTATCGTGTTTTCCTTGAATTACGCTGTCCACGCTTTGTTCAATCATAACGTCAGTTAAGATCCCTCTAAGGTGCACTTAACCCTTGAAAAATTCCATCAGAGGACGAGAAATTTGTCTTTATGAAGTCATTCCATATTCAGTGGAAACCGCCATATAAGTATAATCCAATTATTAATGTATTTATCTATGATTCTTCTTCCAGTTCCGTCGAGCTGAGTGCGCTTGCGCGCAGGTTGTCACAGTTGTTCACGATCGTAAGGCTTTTGTCAAAGACATGATTTTAAACGCAGAACCCAGACTTCAAACTGAACTCTGGGCAGTGATTTTAATCTTGTAATGTTTTTTTTTTCTTGAAAAAATCACTTTTATAGCAATGTAGTGTGGCGAACCTTCCGGGGCCTAAGCGGCCCAGGGATTCTCGCCTAAGATAATAGGATATGCCTATATACTCGAAGCCCTCATTTTTTGTCTGTTACAATTTTTATTCACCATATCATTTAGTGGCTCGGTACTCTTCAGATCCCAATCTGTGGCAGTCAAGGGTCAAGGAGCTTCCGGGACCTAATCATTACCGAAGACAGATCTCTCGGGATTCTAGAATATTTCAGGAACGTAGAGATGCCGCCGATCCAGCTCAGAGCCGGATTTGAACGCGCGATCGCATGGGTCCAAGGCCTGTGATCACCCCAGTATGGCTTAGGTGACATCCTTCGGCTTGATTTTACTGACTGACACTAAACACATGTGGTGAGTTTTATGGCAAGAAGAAGGGAGAGTGGCTTGAGTAAACTACTGTCCTTTTGACACTAAACTGATAAACTTTCCACATTGTTTCCATACTGCTTTTTAGTGTGAACTTTATGTGTTTCCATACTGCTTTTTAGTGTGAACTTTATGTGTATGCCGCATTAACCAAAGTCACTTCGGGTAAGACCATGCTCTACACAGGCTCTTTTAACAAACAATGTGTACAAGTTATGCCGACCATAATTGTTATGGCGGCACATGTTGTAGACAGACGCCGCCACGGTACTTAGGCTTGAAGAAACGTTACACCCTCTTCGTAGGTATGCATGTATGTATGCATGGGTTTTACGTCGTATTCAACAAGTTTTCAGTCATAGGACGACGAGGAGTGCTAGACTGTTTATATACTTCCTCAGGCAGGGCGAGTCCATGCCGCCAAAGTGCTGTCTCCATTGGAACATCATGCTGAAGATACCAGACATGAGACTCCACCCAGTCACATTATACTGACACCATGCCAACCAATCCCGTTTCCTTGCTCTAAAGTCTCAGCGTCGAGCGGCAAGCGAGGCTGCAACAAGTACCATTTTTACAGCCTTTGATCTGACCCGACCCGGGATTGATCCCGGATCTCACGACCTCCCTATTCGTAGTACGGCTCCAGGATAGCTCTGGTCTGCTTTTAGCCATTAATGCCCAGAGTTAACCTCGAACGTCTGGAAAACTCACTGCCATAGACTTGGACTGAATAAACACCTCATGTTTATAACAACAAATATACAAGCATCTCAAACATGATCGACCAACGCCGTCTAGAAATTTATGTATTTTAATGCAGTTTGGTCAAAAATATTTCACAATGCGGCGAGCATTGCACATGCGGAAACGCGGCAGAACCCGGGGAAACCCTTGGCCATCCACAGGTTGGCCGCCATATTCGTTATCGACCATCCCTACAGGGATTGACCGGCATCTTTGATGGGTAATTCGTGTTCCGTTCAAATACATGTACATCGTTCCGATCTACGAGGTGCTACCCGCCTTAAGCATGTAAAACAAAATAGGAATCTCGTAAAAATCTTCCCACCTGTGACAAAGGGGTCCAACGTTGTATACTCCTTTGTTCTATCTTGGACTACGTCACAATTCTAGGTGCTTGTGTACTCAGAAGGCATTTAAGTACACAAATACTGCAGTGTCACAGCAGAAAATAATGTGTTTCTCTGAGATTTGGACCCTTTTGTGTAGACCGTGAGTCTCCCATTGAGGTCACATAATCGCGCCACATCGATTTAAAAACAAAACAAGACGAACCCAGAGATTTCATCGAATAACCCAGTTTAGACTAGCCTGTGACTGGTCGAACTGGTTGTAGTGATTGAAGAGATCAAGGAATTTTCTGTTGTGAAGCGAAAAATAAATCTTGACATTGTGAAGGTGGTTTTTGGCAGATATTTCAAAGTACAGCCGCAATAAAAGCCCGTCTAAACCAGACATGAATTCAGAGCGGCTGCATTGGCGAGGTATATTGTGCTGCGCTAGCAGGCTACATGTAGCTACTCGGTAACGGAGGCCCCAACTGACACAAGTGATTTATTCATTTATTTTACTTGCTTGCGGTTTTACGCCGTTATCAAGAATATTTCATTTATACGACAGCGGTCAGCATTATGGTGGGAGGAAACCGGGCAAAGCCCGGAGGAAACCGACGACCATCCGCAGGTTGCTGGCAGACCTACCTACGTACGGCCGGAGAGGAAGCCAACATGAACTCTACTTGGAACTCATAGCGACCACATAGGAGAGAGGCTCAAGGGTCATTACGCTGCACAGGCAAGCTTCCACTTCGGTCAGAGGCCCCACTTGACACTAATGAACAACAGGTCATAGATACTCGTTATTAAAGCTAACCAACACGCCCATCTCTGAGAATAAAACCTGGTCCTTTATTTTTCTTAAAGGGGATGAATAACTTTGCTCCCACAAGTCCATATTAACAAAACAGTAACTACGGCCATTCTGTTATCATCAAGAGTCTACTAATTGGTGGCATATGCAAACAGTATCAATTCGTCCAGCCCGGTCACCACATACATGCACCTGGTTCAGACCCGAGAAATACTATCATCTTCAACACGTTGTGATAGCCGCGAAGCGGGTATAACGGTATGAGATGTGGACAAATCTGTCAGTTAATTCTGATTACTGTCTGGAAAAATAAAGTGGTCAACTTTTGACTCACAACTGAAAAGTCATTCTCCAGTCACATACGAAGTGTCAAACATAACAATTCCAGTGGCTAATTCGTCCTATGGCATCTTGTTTATATGTTAGCATTGAATAAAACACAATTAAGTACCTGAATCGTGTTTAAATGACACATTTTCATCATTTCTTAGCCAGGTTCACAGGGTGCCGCCATATTGAAACTAAATCCCGTGAAATCTCTTGATCATGTGACCTACAAGCACCTGCCCGACCAAGCCCTAACGTTAATTTTATGCACGAGATTGCCGACTATCTGTTGCGCGGGCTTCGTGGTAGCACCACATTTCATATTATTTTACAGTTCAATAAAGAACAAGCAAGAACAAATAGGACATGACAACAGCGTTGACTGCCTTATTTTACGTGGCAAAGTCTTGGTTCTTGTCCTACAAAGTAAAGGGAATCTGGACAAGCCTGGTTGTAACAAAATGAAACGGTAAAAATCTTAGGGTTCAGTTCTGAGTCTTCGGCTTAATAATATGTGCCCCAAGAACTTCCCATTGGCTAAGGCGGCATTTTGTTTTGGCAACCATGCAACAAGTACAGAACACCACAAACGACAATGCATTTGGATAAGTAACAGCCAATTACACTTATCAGTCAGTTTTCATGGTAAAAAAATTAACATCGCCTATATTATCCGAGACTCTAAACAGTTTGGTACTTCACGATATAAAGTTGACTTTGACCGTATCGCTGTGTTTTCAATCCATTCATCACACGTTTCTCTTAAGGTGTGTGGCGCAACAATTCAAACGTATAAGATTACAACTTCACATCACACCACTTTCATATAAAACATATTCCCTTCGTGCACTGGCATTAACTTAGCATAATATATGATAGCGACCTTCCTACACCTAACTCTGGCTACATGCGCACGTGCTGTATAAAAATTCAGAAGACTAACCAAAAACATTGCTGGAACGGACAGTTTCAGAGTTCCAAATATAATGTAGTTGTAAACACTATAGTTGAAATGGAATCATTGGTCCCGTGCTTAGTCCGACAATGCTGAAATCTACGTAGGCCTGGTCAACACGTATTGATAATGGCATTAGTTTTATACACATGATGCAGATCTAAACAAATGTACAAGTTTAACGAGTACGTAAGTTTCTTCCAATATATACTGACAGACATTTAGATGCCCTGACTGACATCAAACGTTTCTGAACATAACGACACACAGTGTGACTGTGTACCTGGATTAAATTGATCACACTTCCCTGTTGTATTTCAAAAATATTTTTAACACAAAAAATTTGCCTTCAGCTGGAAACCTTCTTTTTCAACATTTTTGTTTCAGTTCCATACACTATTATCCGTTCATAGTTGAATTACACAATCTAACATTTACAGTTCTTTTCTATATAGTATTTCCTTGATTTTCATCAACTTTTATTCTTCGCAGTTTCATTCCCTATGAACAGTTGCTCTATTTATAGTACTGATGTGATGTAATGGGTGCCTAGGGTAACATTGTCTGGAAATTCTCTTTTTCGTGGTAAAAGGGTTACAATTATTAAAACAGTAGTTTGAATGAACCCAGCGCAGGTACAAACGTGTCCAGTCGTTCAATATTTGAGTGACCGCTGACGTTTGACACTTCATGTTGGTAATGGGTTGGTTACTGCAAACTAAGGCCCGACTACAGGAAGATTTAATGACCTTACACTAAAGATTTTTCTTGAAAATAATTCACAAGAGACAGAGAAATATTTCAGTTCTATCAATTTCAATATGAAACTTACCTCCTCTTTTGGGCCCTCTTTGAGAAAAGTCAAAGCTATCTGAAACATGCAGCTTTAAATCTGTTAACGAACCCGAAAATTTCGACAGAAACAGCGAACAAATGATGATCGGCGTGACCTTATTTCATACACAAAAAAAAACTACAGCACTATCTCAATTACTGAACTATGAAGACAGTATTATAATGTCAATGACCCAATACAATTTTTAGATTTCAATTTTCATCATACAAATATTTTATACCTTTTCAAGCACTTGGATAATATCATCAAAACCATGAACAACAACATAAATCCGTGCAAAAGGTACATGTTAGGCAATAATAGTACACATTATCTTTGATTTCTGTATATTTATGTTCCTCATATATTTGGTAGCTACCGATTTTTCTTTAAGATTCACTAGGATAATGCCGGTTAAAACATGGATGAGACATTCGCATATTATACAATACTGATAAAGATTACCTTTGAATTCTGTACATTTCTGTACTTCTTATTTGTCCTTTTTACTGTTTTTTTAAGGCTCAATAAGATAATGCCGGTTAAAACACTGATGAGAACATGCACATATTATACAATACTGATAAAGATTATCTTTGATTTCTGTACATTTCTGTACTTCTTATTTGTTCTATTTACTGTTTTAAGGCTCAGTGGGATAATGCCCGTTAAAACATGGATGAGAACAGGCATGTGCACAATATCAGTAGAGACTGTACTTGTATTCGTTTTCTACACACAGCAGCTGGCTTGTCATACTGTCAAGCTCGTACATTAACATATTACAATGATGGTCATTAATGCTACATTTTCACCTACATGCTACCACATTTAGTCTACCACTGTACCACATTTTCATTGTAAACGTCATGCTACTACTGCTGCACAACAAAATCAATTCCACGATACCTCGTGGTTCAGAAGGCACAATGACACTACAAGAATCTGGTTCCTTAACAAACTTAATCCAATGCCTCTGACATCATGAAGGTAATGAGAAGGAACCTTTCCAATTCAAAAAAACATCTTAATTAGAAGTCTGAGATAATAAAACTGGCAGTCAAAGCATCTAAACTTTAATGACTAGCAATAAAACCATTCTGATTTATGTGAAGATAAATATGTAATCAATATAAAAGCATGTGACAGAAAACAACAAAGACTGATAAGTAAACAGTGGAGATAAGACCTAAGATGAATAAGTACGGGCTGGTAAGTTAATGCAGTATCTGTGCATTGGCACAGATATCTGTTATTAATTCCGTCATTCACAGAGAGTCTTTGAACGGATATACATGTAGTCAATGAAACTTGTATGTACTAATGGTACGGGCTAGTGGAGTCTATACAGTACTTGCAATGCTGGTGCAGACAAGTGTACTCCATAAAGTGTAGTCAATACAGACCACCTGTAATAGTACATACAAGTGTAGTCATTATAGCCAATGGTATTTCCGTACTGGTAAAGGCAAATGTCAATGTAGTAATCGCTGAAATGGTACAGACAAATGTAGTCAATACAGTATCCTTGTACTGGTACAGACAGAATCAGTCAATACAGTATCTCTGTACTATAGTACACGCGAGTGCAGTCTGAGTAGTATAACTTCCTGTACAGACAAGTGCAGTAAAATACAGTACCTGCTGGTAGAGTTGAGGGTAGTCAACACAATCCTCCTGAGCAGGTATATTCAAGTAACAATACAGTATCAGCATAATGGTACAGAAAAAATGTAGTCAACAGAGTACCCTTGTGCCAATACAGACAAGTGTAATCATTACATTATCTTGGTACTGGTACAGACAAGTGCAGGCAGTCAGTACAGTATGTCTGTTCGTACTTGTTCAGACCAGTGCAGTCGACCCAGTATTCCCGAAAGAATGCCTAAAATAACAAACAGAATACAGAGCAGTTCTGTTTATACACACGTTTTTAAATACATTTGGAGGTGGATGGGCATTATAGAAATGGAATGCTTGTATACTATACCTCGTACACTTGGTAAGAAAAAATATTCATGTATATTGAGATGCCAGCATCAGTCAGTTTAAGATAGATTATCTGTGTAGAACAGCCCAATTCAAATACACAACTGTACACTGACATGAATCATTCACGTAACACATAGATTGTGCGAAGTACAAGAACCCAAGCACGATAAAACATAGCCATATGGCAAGGCTAAACAATGTGGTAAACAAAGGACAAAGAACTTCAATCTAACGGGCAAAAAATGCTAATCAAAAACAAATATCATCAAAAGTCAAACATGCATTTACCATGCACAAGTAAATTTTTGTATCAAATTTTATCCAATTTTAAATCATCACGAAAAAGTGATAATACACTTAAGTACAGGACATACAATTTCTACACGTTGCAGAGAATACAAGGATTGTACAATTTCCGAGTATATTGGTTCAAACATGTTTTTGCAATACAAATGTCCTTTAACACCTAATACGTACAAATATATACACGTGTATAAAAGTCAAAAGTTAAGAAATAAGTAGCAGTTAAATTAATTGCCCCTTTCCTGGTCAAATTTGCACAAATGTATTGTAGCACTATTATAATTAAGGCATCAGCCTCTTACACATGTTGATGTTCATATCATGGATGTCAGCAAATAATCATCGTAAGTCACAGGTATTTGCCTCACAACAGACAAATTCCAAAATATCAAACGCCCGTGTTATACTGGTAGACGTATATTTTGACCCAGCTCTGACAAGCAATACATGCCTGATAACTTGCAGAAGGCAGTAATGATTAAAGCCATGGACTGATAAATTGTCAAGGTGATATCAGCTCCTCAGGAAAACGTGCAAACACCTGTCCAAAATCCAGTCATCTCATTAAACCACCTTCTCCTTTTTCCACACAACACATTTACAAATAACTTAATAACGGCTGTCGAGTATTTATAAATAGCACTCTTATTTAAATCTACTGAGGAGGTTTGTATGTAGCAAAGAGAATATCACATTAATTACACGTATATCCAATGAATATAACTATGAATATACCTATACTGATTGATATTTTACCCTATTTAAACAGATAGGAATAATCACAAGTATAGGTGTCGGTTTTGAAAGGACTATGGCATACAACGTACTGTAAACAAAACCACTTCATCAAGGAACAGGTACATTTCCACACGTGGGAACATTACACAATGTGCCTGAACTTGTCAGCTAAGTCATACTATACGCGACATTCCCAACTGTATCTATACATGTAACCGTCTTTAAAAAGCATCCTCTTTAATTGCTGAAACCCTATCACTGTTTTCATGTTTAAGTTCATGACGCTAGATACTTGAATGACCCACCATTTCTATTGCACAGGGTCCATGTTGTAATGTAGTTGCAATATTTATATCATCCTACCACACACTGTACATTACACACAAATGTTTGGTCAGCTGCTCTGTCAGAAAGGCTGAACTGGTGCCAAAGCCCAAACAACATTTTTCTCACAACTTTAAAAATATACATACATTTACAGGGCATACAGATGAACTGCTTCTCTCTGTAAACAAGACCCCATAGAGTGAGATTTGTTTCCATGCTTTTCCTACACGTTTCCCCACTCCTAGACGTTCACACGTTTGTTTCTCTGCTGGTACGTCGTGACCTGGGCTGTTGAGTCTGTAGCCCTTCTGCTTCCTGGGAGCTCTCAACATCTACAACTTGCACATCCCTCCCCACCTCCACCTCTGGCTGTGGGGGTGTGTACAGGAAGCGTAGGTCCCTCCCAGGGCAACACCGGGGTACAAACAGTGTCCATGTGTAAATGAGGATGCAGGCCCAGCTAGATGCAATCTTCACCCATACAGCTGACCAGTTCAGGCCAAAATGGTTGATGTCAGAGTCTTCAGGTCTGTTCAAAAATACAACATAATGTACTGCTCTTCTCACACAGTTGTACTAGTTACAAAACTAAGGTTTTAGGAAAGGACAAAAAAAAAGCAGGCTGAATTTTTCTGTAAAAATATACATGAACAAAGGTATAAAAAACGTTAGGGACAGATTTTATACTTTTATAACATAAGATCAAAGCTGACTTTAGTTATTAGTTCCCATGACTCTGTCAGAAATTATCCATGAAAAGAAGAAAATATTCAAGGAAGCCCTCAAAATAATGGCTGACTAGACAAGTCAACCATGTGACAAGCTGACTGCAACGTATAGTATACATGTGCAGAGATGAACTCAAAAATTTACAGCAGCTTGGTAATAATGAATATCAAAGATGGAATCTAAAGGACACAGAAAAGCATACCTGTAGCAGTTGGTCAGCTGCGCCATGACAGAAGGAAGAGCTCACCTGTCCCCTTTGGTCAGCTGTGTCATGACAGAAGGAAGAGCTTACCTGTACCAGTTGGTCAGCTGTCTCATGAGAGAAGGAAGAGCTTACCTGTGCCAGATGGTCAACTGAATCGCGACAGAAGGAAGAGCTTACCTGTACCAGTTGGTCAGCTGTGTCATGACAGAAGGAAGAGCTCACCTGTACCAGTTGGTCAACTGTGTCATGACAGAAGGAAGAGCTCACCTGTACCAGTTGGTCAGCTGTGTCATGACAGAAGGAAGAGCTTACCTATACCAGATGGCCAGCTGTGTCATGACAGAAGGAAGAGCTCACCTGTACCAGTTGATCGGCTGTCTCATGACAGAAAGAAGAGTTCACCTGTACCACTTGGTGAGCTGTGTCATGACAGAAGGAAGAGCTCACCTGTACCAGTTGGTCAGCTGTCTCATGAGAGAAGGAAGAGCTTACCTGTACCAGTTGGTCAACTGTATCACGACAGAAGGAAGAGCTCACCTGTACCAGTTGGTCAACTGTGTCATGACAGAAGGAAGAGCTCACCTGTACCAGTTGGTCAGCTGTGTCATGACAGAAGGAAGAGCTTACCTATACCAGTTGGTCAACTGTATCACGACAGAAGGAAGAGCTCACCTGTACCAGTTGGTCAACTGTATCACGACAGAAGGAAGAGCTCACCTGTACCAGTTGGTCAACTGTGTCATGACAGAAGGAAGAGCTCACCTGTACCAGTTGGTCAGCTGTCTCATGAGAGAAGGAAGAGTTTATCTGTGACAGATGGTCAACTGTATCACGACAGAAGGAAGAGCTTACCTGTACCAGTTGGTCAACTGTGTCATGACAGAAGGAAGAGCTCACCTGTACCAGTTGGCCAGCTGTGTCATGACAGAAGGAAGAGCTCACCTGTACCAGTTGATCGGCTGTCTCATGACAGAAGGAAGAGTTCACCTGTACCACTTGGTGAGCTGTGTCATGACAGAAGGAAGAGCTCACCTGTATCCGTTGGTCAGCTATGTCATGACAGAAAGAAGAGCTTACCTGTACCAGTTGGTCAGCTGCATCATGACATACAAGATAGCCAGTATGTAGACCAGGTGGAAGAAGGCATAGTTATAGACCACTCCTTCCACCTCGTTAAGGATCACCCTCTGACCACCCAACTCTGACGGATTGTCACCTGAATATCAAAAAAAAACAACATGAAATAGAATTTCATACTATAGTACTTAAGGGCTCTATTCTACATACATGTAACAATCCCAGGCTATGTTCACTGTAACTCAATAGTCCAGGTTTGAATAGAAATGCTGCCATGATAGCTCCATTTACATATAACTTCAACAGCCTCCAGGGTCTGACAGGTGCCCTCCAACCACAATGCTTGTCGCTGTTGAATAAGTTAAATATTCTTGAGCGCGGTGTAAAACACCAGTCAAATAGTGCCTCATTAACAATTATATGTAATGACTCGGATTAATCATATATGCAGTCAATAATGGGAACATGTACAAATCTTGGAAATCCATCATGACTCCTGCTGACTGAGATAAGAAAGGTACTTAAACTTACATGTAGTTGCTTGAATGACACATCATACAGTACTGTAGAATATTTCACCTTTATGACAGATCTTCATGAAACTAGTGGATGTTTTCAAGTCAAGCTACATGTACAGTCCATTCCATGAGATCAGAAAAGCAACTCGGGTGCATGTAGACTTCTAGTTCAACACAGCCTGTGTAGAAATGGGTTCGTCTGCTGTTTTCAGTCGTTTCATTTGTCCATCTACTTCTTAGGGGAACTATGCCCAAGGCAATAAATTAATCATAAAAACAGTATAAACAGTGAAATTATCTTATAATATACCTACCTGGTAAATTCAGAAAAGCAATCTAATACAGTTATAAGGTAACACATCAAAAGCACCAAATTTCAATACCTGATACTTACGCTTAGTTATAGTGCAACAACAACAGCAGGTGTTTATCTGTAGATGAAAAGACAATGCACCAAAATGAATAAAAAAAATCTAAATTAATCATCACAAATGTAACAAAACAACCTCTGAAACTGACCTACATTTTCACATGTAATAACCGATTCACTTTACAAAAGAAAAAGGTCTCATAAATCAAAATATTTTTCAGACAGAACCAGGAGATATGTACAGATAGAAAATACACGTAGTTTACCACTGGTTACGTTGGAATGCCTGGATGCTTTTATTAAAATTGAAGTCCATGGAACGAACTTTCATTCACAAATGAAAGGTGCTACTGATCAGAATATTTTCGCTATCAAAATTCCAACGGCGTACACATGTACCAGACAACTTACCACTTGTCTGCGTCTGGGAATTCCTAATTTGTGAGCTTCGTGAGATGTCCTGAGACTGGAAGCCGGAAAATTAAACCAAGAAAAACGCGTCACCGTTTACCAAACATTACTCAATGTTAAAATAATTGCAAATTATGTCATTTGGACAAATTCGTATCTCCCATAAATTTTTGACACATATACCAGGCCAGCTGATGAAGACAAAAACTGGGCTTTTGTGACACTGAGCAAAATATTTTGCATTCTCTTGTCTTTCACCTTCAACTTAATGACATTCGAGTGTGGCATTAAACGTCATCAAATAAATAAACTATAGCCTAAATACATTGTATGCTATGAAAAATTAGGAAAAAAATTTCAAACCTTAAAAGCAATGCCCTAAAAATAAAGTAAAAACAGAAAGACTAACATACATGTAGGTATTTATCATGTTTCAGAGTTGTAAAACCAAACAATATCTTCTTTTCAAAATCATTTCAGTAAATAAACAAACAATGAACCTACCTGGCATAGATGGCCATGATGAACATAATGAGTAGCCCAGCATAGGCTGAGATAAGGTCACTGTGGGCGAAGGACGATGCCGGGCGACACATGTGAGCTGTGATGTTTACGGTGGTGAATGACTGACCAGGTCCAGAGATGGACATCAGCTTCTTGTTGCCACCTGTTTGTGCTGCAGCACTGGCCTGAATGTTATTGAATGCATTCACTGCAACAGACAGGGAATAAAGTGTAAAATTAGACATGAGGTATTCTCGCACATTTCTCTAAATACACTCTACTTTACCTGGGTTTCTGTGTCAGGGTGGCAGCCCAATCACCCATGAGCCTCTCACCAAGGTGACTGCTGTGAGTTCAAGACAAGCTCATGCTGGCTTCTACTTGGCCGTGGCAAGGTCTGCCAGCAAACAGCGGATGGTTGTTTTTTCCTGGGGTTTGCTCCCAACATAAGGATGGCCGTCATTGTAGAAATGAAATATTCTTGCGTATGATAAAAAGCTCCAATCAACTAAATATATACTCCTGTATGAACGGTGCAGCTTAAATGAACCTCATTTCATTTCTGACTTCGTTGAAGAAGCAAATAACATCTAAAAGAGGCCAATTTACCAACAAAAATGTGCAGATGCCACAAGGTTTCCCACTGCATATACCCAAATTTGCACCAACTTCATTGACGAAACATATGGATGTACTGTCTTCACACAGAGATACATAGTTATGACCTGCCCATCGCCCACCTCATAACAAGTGAGTTAATAATGCATACATGTACACGAGGAAAGTAGGTGTCAAGGGGGGCAAATGTTCACTTTACTATGTTCACTTTCTGAAGATTAGTGGCACAAATATACGTTTTAAAGTTCTCATTTTTCAAGTCACTAGTTCTTGTAAAAATTAGTGGGATTTTAGTAAACACTTTGCTGAGAATGCATCTCAGGGGCTGCCTGGGCCCAATTTGCTCTGTAGTCGAACATGCTCTTCCCAAAATGTATTATTTTGGAGACTTCGGCCGCCTATATCATTCAGATAAAACCTGCAACTTACACTCCTCGGGTGGTTCACTAGACAGAGATGACCAGGTGAGGTAGACAACGTACAAGCTGATCAGCGAGGCTTGCAGGAAACTCGCATTGGGATTAGCTGCAAATACACAACACATACATCACATACTAAAACGGAAACCCTGACCATTTGAGATTTGCCACACTTGTCATAAATCACGATCGTGGACAGTAAAAATCGTTGTCGAACTGCTGAACCACCAGGCAATGATATTACCGTAACATTGCTTTCAAAATTATTTGGTTCATGTCATGATGGTGTTTATTTATGCATGTGGCAGGCCAGACCCAAGGCCAAATCAGAGAGTTTTGAGTTCAACCTTGATAAAAAATGTTACGCTTCTTATTTCTGAGTACATTTACTATTTGATGAGGGTCTAAAAAAGCGTCACAAAAAATTCTTTAGACTTGATGAACTGTGGTGAAAACTGAAAAGGTGGACATTTGTGAATGCAGAAAGCTCCTGAAGGAAAGAAAAATCATTTGCTTCTCATGATGAGATAAGAGATTATTAGTTATCTAATGTGACCTGAAATTTTTGTCAAGTCACATTATACAGCAGGGCTCGTCTTACCTTTAGCAACAAAAAAGAATAAACTTGAACCTCTCGTATTTGTTGAAGACACCAGATAGGCCACATCACACTGTCAAACCGTACTGACACCTGGCCGACCAGTGCTTGGCCTATGTACGCCAACCACGTGGATTTACTGGTATAAAAACCGTGATGTAATTGACATAGTCCCTTGAGTATACTTACTAGTTTGTGTACAGGGCATTAAGGTGAGGAATGTCATGACAACACACAGCCCAGCATTGACCCCTATAAACACCTTGTTGGTCTCGCAGCCGTCGGGGCGAGTGTAAAACACAAACAACAACACTGACCCAACGATGGAGGACATGAAAAAGAACACTGAACACAGAATGGTCCCTGTCAGAAGAAAATCATATAACATTAGTAAAATACATAACACACACTGTATGTTATATCCAGTACATGTTCTTCTATGAACAGATAACTATATATGATCAGGTATATAAATGCATTTCAGCAATACATGTAAGTATACAGTAAAAACTAAGAAAGAAAATAAGTGACACATGTTGGTTATATATACTAACATATCTCAAATTCTTTTAACATTAAAAGCAGTTGAAAGCAAAACATGTTAAAATGGACACACATACACAGCTGTCGGGCACCTACTAAAATGGGGGGGGGGGGTCTAGGCTGTGCTTTTATAATGTCTGCTCTCCTCACAGTCTTTTAATATAGCCTTGACATTGTTTAAAAATGAAAGACCAATTGATATAATTAAATTTCCCTTTGTCCAATCAGCGATGAGGAATCGCATTGGTCATTTTTTGCTCTCTTTTGCGACATTATACAATAGGGAATGTTCCATAAATCAGAAGAAGATCATCGGTATTGTGTCATTATTTATTTCTCAGCCTGATGAGCACATCAGCCACAATACCACAAGCAACGCAGGTCCCCCGCAGGTCCCTGCCATCATCGCTTCTCGCGTCACACCAAGTATGCCTTTTTCGACTGTTCAAAACACAACAATTATGACTGCCCTCATCCACCTGGCTGCACAGCAGGCCAATTCCACTAATTCTACATCATCTGGATTCACATCTCACTTAAATTTCTACAATCATCTTACAACTTTCTGCACAACATCGCAATCATTAAACTCCTGCATGCCGCCAATAAAACCATCAGCTGATGCCTGTGACGTAACAACAACATTGTTGCATTTGATTTGTACGTCTCTTTCATTGATAAAATTTGTGCCCCTCCTTTGGACAAAACAAAAATAACAAATAAAGACGATTTTCAAACATGCTACAGAGCCAAATTGTCTGCATTTGTCTTTGAACTTAATTATCAGCATTTACTGTAATATTTTTAGGTTCACTGGGGTATACACTAAAAGAAGACATGCATGACACTCTATATCCAGTCACTCCCTTAACATTGGCATGAACTTGTCCAAAATTATAACAGTACAACCTCGGACATGTACATATTAACACAAAAGGGAGAGCGAATGTTTTCAGTCCAGCTTTTTTCCAATTTCTAAACAGAAGGGCTCTAATATTTCCTAATGGTAGGTTAGAATAGAAATAAATCGTTGCCCTGTTCAAATCATCTACGATAACACACAGCGGACAGCTGTCTGCCATGTAATATGTTATATGTAGGTGATCTGAACATGGCAAGCTACATCTTGTTTCTTTAATAAAAATACACCCAGTAACATATAAATGTACATAGAGAGTACATTTATAAAACTTTGTACTCTAAAACCACATGCATAAAATATTTAAAAGACAGTTTCAAAATATATGTACCTGCAAATCCTAAATTGTTTTTCCGCCCATGCCTGCTGCCAGTCCTGTTGAATGATGTAATAAGCAAAGCTCATGTCTGCATCTTGCTTTTAAGTTTATACCCCTAATGACAATTGTATTTGTTTACAAGCTAGTAGTCTCCACTACCACTGTCAAGTAATTTACCAAATAAATGTAAGCATATGATATGCTTTTATTACTTTTATATTACTTTTAATTCCAATAACAAGAACAAGACTACCAATAAAGTAACGGTCTACACGTACGCTGCCAGTATCAAATTCACTGTTACAAATGCATGAAATAACTGTAAACAACAACTCAGATTTCCTTACCAGCTGGCATTCCATGAATGGGCAAAGTCCACGAGTAAAATGAGCTGCAATATGAGGAAGCAAAAGCCACCTACCATCCCTATATACATCCACACTGAAACAGAGACAAGAATCATGTCAAGAATACATTTACCCTGCACATCCAAACCCGCTTCAACTCCATTACAAAATACATACGGAAATAGAGACTGATATTCTACATGCATGCAGTGTGTTAAGAATACATTTACACTGCACATATACATCCAAACCTTCTTAAATTCAACATAATTCCTGTCCCAGTAATTTGAGAATTCTGCACTATGTAAACAAAAGTTCCATACTGTTTGTCGTTATTAAAAGGTGTGTACTCACAAAATGTGTGATTCAGAATGTCTTCAGAAATTTCTTTCCGAATCTGACTGTTGTTCAACAACAAGCTCAATAAAAACATCCACAATTGTGGTCAGTTTCAAAGACGGAGGAAACCTGAGTGCCCGTAGCAAACCATCAACTTCAGGCATGGAATTGAGGAATTATCCCACGTGTGACATACATGTACATGTATAGATATGTACCCATAATGGAGGAGAATAAGTGGTTTTAAACACATATTAGACTGTGCAAATGGCTTCCTGAGCATCATTGATCCTTACTTGTCACCACTGTCACCTAAACAGTGAGAGTGGGATCATCTACTAATTCTCTCTACCATGCCAGGTTCTGAGCATGTCACCTGTGTGTCCTGGCCACTGAGTGGTAAGAGCTTAATCAAGCCATTAATGGGCCATGGTACAGTTCCGCTACAGTCACAAACCAGCTACAGGTGTAATGCCAGGCACCAGTACACACCACAAATATACCACACAACACAACACATGGTGACATTTCTCAGCAATGTGTCTTACCTAGACCAAAGTGGATGGGTAAGTGGAAAGCCCCACCACATAATGCACATATCCCCACAAATTTGAACAACCAGTACCTTGTTAACAGAGCAGAACAGAAATAATGGTAAAATAAGCGACAAATAAGTATAGTTCCTTTAAAGCTACACTGGAGCCTCTGGGGCTCAGAAGCCTCCCACCAAGGCGATCAGTGTGAGTTCAGCTCATGTTGTCTTCCTCTCCGGCCGTATGTAGGAAGGTCTACCAGCAACGTGCGGATGGTCGGGGGTTTCCCTTGGGTTCTGCCCAATTTCCTCCCACCATAATGCTGGCTATCGTCATATCAGTGAAATATCCCTGAGTATGGTGTAAAAAATAAATAAATTAATAAATAAAGCTATATGTACGTACACGTACACTCACATAGAATATGTTACATGAAAACCCACCAGAAAATAGAATTTATTTATTTATTTATATTTTTATATATTTATATATTTGATTGGTGTTTATTCAAGTGTATTTCCCTTATACAACGACGACCAGCATTATGGTGGGAGGAAACTGGACAGAGCCCGGGGAAACCCCGACCATCCACAGGTTGCTGGCAGATCTACCAACAGCCGGCCGAAAACGAATCATACATGAACTTTTACATGTATACACAACTAAGCATTAAAATGTGGCTTCAAGTCCCAGAGTAGAAAGCAACAGACTAATTTACGTTCTTAATCATCTTCCATTTAAACGAAAGGTCATTTTTGTTATAATTGAAAAACTTAGTTTTTATTAATATATTTTAAATACAATAAGCCAAATCAGCATTTCACCACTCCCAGCAGTTAAGACAGGTCGTGGCAAGACAAGGGAAGTACTTTTGCAAACTAACACAGACAAAAACATAATTTTGCTTTCACAGATAAGGCAAACTTGTGCACAACTCCTCGGCCATTGAAGTCTGAGGTCACGGAAACCCCAAGCATGTTCCAAGTGAAGGCCAACTATGCAAATGCCATAAAATCCTGTCTTCTGCCATGTTAGTTTGTGAGAGAACCCCTCTTGTCTCGCCTCAACCTTCATGAACTGCTAAGGCTTTCAAAACTGAACACATGTAGGTCAGTCAATATACACTGTAACAAAGACATATACATGTATGCAAAATGAATTGTTCCGTGTAATGAGTGATAGGTACATTTTCGTTATTCACACAGGAAATCAACAGGAAATAAAGCCAGAACACTAAGAAACATAAAAGAAATTTCCTGATTAGAAATGAACACAGTGAAACGTTTGCAGAGAAATGTTGGAAGATTTACTTAAATCGTCTTAGGTGCTAATGAAGTCAAAAGCTTTCCATCCCTTTTCACTCTCAATCTTTCACATACTGCATTAATAAACACTCACTACACCATCACACTCTCACAAATTGAAAAAAAAAAAAAACAAATCTGTAAAAAAATACCTACATATCGTTAAGTCAGCAAGCCCAGTCCAATGTTTTGTGCCAGATATCCAAATTATTAACATGCAAATGTAGATTAATTGTCTTTACACATGTTGGTGAGTTTGAACACATGAACAGACATGAACACCTGCCGTCAGTATTAAAATGCGTATTGTGATGTGTTTATCACAAACAAGCAGTATTCCACGGGCTGCACGTGCAGGAGCTATAGGTACATGTGCACTTTTCAAGTACATGTTGTGCATGTTAGTGCAATCCACCTGTATATCTTGATGCTGCCTATTAATCAAGTCAGTTTAAATGTAACTTGAATAACTGTGTGTCTCCAAAGGCTACAGCCAATCCATAAATACACACCCGACTGCAATTAATAAGAAATTAATACGAATTTCTTTATATAATACATTACAGGAAAAGTACACGTAATACAATATTACCTGTAGTTTACAGATAAGAACAAATTTATCAACCATATTTATTAACACAGAACAGGTATAGCATCCTAATGGCTATACTGATACGTTGTCATGAATTTCTGCTGGACTAAAACAGCAGGTTATTAAAGGAGCCTGAATATGTGAGAGAAGCCGAGGGTTTAAGTCTTAACAGGCAGTCAGTCTATATATAAATGTACATGTACATGTGCGTGGAATAGTATTTAACAACTGACAATTAAGTATGCACATGTAGGTAAGATATACCAAAGCATCAATGCTTTTCCTCCATAAGTCTCTGCACTTACTCATCAGCATGACAAATCAGAATCTGAGGCAAATACACACACCCTGAAAATGACCACAAGGTCACACGTGCCCACATCAAACAGCGTAATACACAGAGATAGCCCTGTACAACGGAGTCGTTAACACTGGCTTCTTGTGACACGCTTGTCCAAGTGCAGGTACAGGAGAGGGCAGAAATAAGGCGCACTGTTCCAAACAATAACACAACAACAACAAAAAAAAAATGAATGAATACCACTGTTATAACCCACTTGATCTCAAAGCTCAAATATTATCTAGATGTCTAAAACCACACTGGATGCACCCAATGACTTATGATTGACAGGTAACGTGGACATGCACCCTGGTCGCTGTTCAGACAAACTAGAAATATCTTTCTGCTGAATCAGGATATAATTTGTCATATTATAACCCTACACATGCTGGCCCATCCACATGTGCATGTATATAACCGAAATGCCCTAAAATTTCGCCCATGACTAATTTGCTCTTTTTTCATTTATTCTCCGCGTTCTTTGATTTTAGAAAGGTATTTTGGCATTTGTTTGATAGACAGGATGATTATAATCCTGCTGGAAAAATTTAAGTTTCAGCATCAAAAATGACATTTTATCACATTATTTTGCCTCTAAAAATGCACTTTTTAACAAAAGTTTAGGTCATTTACATTTACATGTACAACTACAATCAATTTAGACACCACAGACCAGATATGTCCATACAGATGTGCAAGAAAGGGCTGTCAAAGAATACTAAGTAATGTTATCTGTATGTAATATTTCACCTTAGGATAATTAGATCACTGAAATAATCTATTTCTTCTGCATAGGCAGATTTATACCTGTACCAGGTATAAATGAAAAAAGGTCAAAAAGAAAAACACAAGTCCATCTGCTCCTAAAAAAGCAGACAGAGGTACGTTGTTAAGAGGTAAGAAAAAGGGTACTGCTTACTCCATCTGTGGTTTTGACAGACAGAAAAGACAAGAATAACATATCCTAACATTAGAACAAAAGGAGTACATAAATCACTCCAGCTGGACACCAGTGCACATATTTACCTATGAGACAGATACCTTGTAAATCAGCATCTAATTCTGATCGTATGTTACGGGCTTATAATAATCCTGATGAGTGGGCAGTATGGGAATGAATCTGAATGCTGCGTCAATCAGTACGCAGGCCTACCTGTACCTGTATCTGCTCTTTTACAATATCACAGATATATACATATAACAAATACTGTATTATTTATGCTACTGTTAGCTGTGTTAACAGCTCGCTCACTAATAAGACTACAACTGTTTCGCACTCAGGGAAAATGTTGGAAAAAAATAAAGCGTCATGATGTAGGCTACATAGGCCTAAAGTACCTGAGAGCAGAGACAGATGTACATGATGTGGAGTGTAATGAACACTGTGGGAATATGTGTGGCCTGCATACAAATGAAGGTGCACTTACATGTACTGTACTCAGAATACAGACCTTGTCGTCTTGTTCACAAAAGATGTTTTCCTTAAACGTACACTGTACGCATATATAAATATGCGAGCATAGCAAATAACACATGTATATCTATCCCACAACACAATGCCCCAGGATAATACATGTAGCATGAACTCGGCAATGTGTATTCCATCGATTAAAGAGAAAAGAACTTCTCAAATCTATGTAAGTGAGTTTGTTATCAAAGTCCAAACTATCTACCTCTATTATTATTAAAAACACGCATGAGTAAAAGTTTGCCCAAATGTATTATTAAATATTAGATGTATTATTCAATTGGATTTTACAGGGAGAAGTGTTTAGCTTTCTTGCTTACACTGTTGCCCAATTCATGTAACTTGGCAAATTTATTGTAATAAATAACTCCATCACGAAGGGGGTTAGCACAATAGTGCAAAACAATGACCCAGGAGCCTCTAACCAAGTTGGTCGTTGTGAGTTCAAGTACAGCTCATGCTGGTTTCCTCTCCAGCTGTACGTGACAAGGTATGCCAGCAACCTGCGGGTGGCACAGTCTGGCTTCCTCCCACCATAATGCTGGCCGCCTCTGTGTAAGTGAAATATTCTTGAATACGGCATATAAAACCAATGAAATAAATAAATAAAAGTACATGCCATCTCACAAAGCAAATACACCGACAATGTATATAGTCAGTATGACTGAGACATTCTGATACAGACATTTACTAGTCAGCTTAAATACTAGCTACCACGTGCTGATGTTTCAATCAGCATGGAACAACTTATGGATGGGAGTCCTCTTCAACACACAAGGAGACACAGATAAGAAAGGTGAAGATTAAGTGACCGACAGCACACATGTCCACTACTAGAATTCATTTGACAGAAAATTCTGACATTTCCAAAAATTTTGTTACAAAATTCTGACATTTAAGCTAAATGCCAATCTGAAATTGGCAAAGCTGATTACCGTGGACAGGGATGTTAAAGTTCAGATCAATACATTGGGCCACAATTACAAATATGCTTGTTGAGCATAACTGACCTGAAGGGTCCATCTTGTATAATTTTAGTGCAATTCTGTCACCTCTTTTTAAGACCTTTTATCTCAACATTAAAATTCATTTTCACTGCCCAAAATTCCAAAATTAACAATTCCACATCAATCTATCCTATTTGTTTGATACCATTCAGTTATGCCCAACAAAATATTTTTTAACAAAACATGACCTTGCTTTCAGAGCCCATATTCAAAAACTGGAAA
The DNA here is from genome assembly GCA_016165875.1 of Acanthopleura granulata. Classification (NCBI taxonomy): domain Eukaryota; kingdom Metazoa; phylum Mollusca; class Polyplacophora; order Chitonida; family Chitonidae; genus Acanthopleura; species Acanthopleura granulata. Next base: position 12,698,618 of record JABBOT010000005.1, on the reverse strand, counting down.
AACTGATGTCAACGTAGATAAGCCAAACCATCAGACCTAACACCCTTCTGTCCAGGGGGTTCAATTATACAGGTACAAGTGTATATATGCCAAGACTGACCTTCATCAACATGGTCAACATCATCAGTACACTCATCAGAGGTGGTGTTTGTACAGCTTGATTGCTGGTTGACACATGGGTATATTATATGCAAGACTGGGTACATATACAGAGCACAGTTCAACAGCAATATCAATATCATATTTTAATACCATAAAATAGAAAGTCTAGATGTGACACAAGCTTTTTACTCTTGATGTTACAACCAGGTGACTATTTATTGCTATTAAACATTACCTATCAGAGTTCACTGTAATTAATCTACTTGTATCAGTAGTATCTAAAGCAAAGAATGTATGTATGTATGTATGTATGCTTGCGTTTTACATCATACTTAACGATTCTTCAGTCATATGAAGAGGAAGAGTCCAGAGTATGTATGCATATTGACTATATGTTCTTGTGGTAGGGCAAGTCCACATCGCCAAACTGCTCTTGCCACTGGAAAATCATGGTGAAGACACCAAACATGACACCCCACCCAGTGACATTATACTGACACCCAGGCAACCAGTCCTGTTGCTTTAACCTTTAAGTGCTAAGTGCCAAGCGAGGCAGCAAAAGGTACCATATTTAAAGTCTTTGGTATGACCTGACCCGGGCTTGATACCCGATTTCCCCAATTCTTCACATCTATTATCAAGGGAGCCTGCGTGGTTGAGTCGGTTAGCACACTATCGCACAGCAATGACCCAGGAGTTTCCCACCAATGTGGTCGCTGTGAGTTCAAGTCCAACTCATGCTGACATGCCTGCAACCTGTGGATGATCGTGGGTTTCCTCCCACCATAACGTTTGCCGCTGTCATATAAGTGAAATATTCTAGAGTAAGTTGTAAAACACCTATCAAATAAATAAATAAATCTACTATCAAATCTATATGGATTTCAATAAAGCAATGCAGCTAAAGCTCTTCTTTCCACAAATGACCAGAAAATATTTGTTTTATTTAATCCAGGATAGCTTTCTTCAAAAAAGGGCACATGAACACCTGAGCCTGACCTTGGTTTTTCTTCCAACACTAGGTCATGGCATGTAAAAACAATGTTCATACATAAAATAAGAGGGGACATATAACAGTACAAGTACTCACCCATTATGAATCTCTGCTCTCCAGCTGTTACTGGTTGATATACAGGGTAAAACAACGACCAGGAGTAAGACACAGTGGAATGCTACCATCCCGGCACAAAGTCGATACACAGCTTTGTATCCTGTCAACTTGTCACAGTTCTCTCCAGCATTCAGCTGCACACAGGTCGCATTGAACTCTGGGATCTGAAAGAAAAAGGACATCCAATCTGCTGTTAAGTCGTAACACAGGTACCGAGGCCGTCTTAAAAATATATTTGTTGCTGGTAACTGACCGACCCACTAAAAAAGTCCCCAAGTACCCTTTAAGTGTTTACTGGACTTTAGGTGAATTTCTTTTTTATTTTTCTTTCCATGTTAATTTCTTTAAAGCCCTAATCTATTTCATTAGCATGAGTGAAAGGCAATATTTCCCTACCAATCGACCCTGTTTTATGTGATAGCGTTAGATTATTCACAACAAGTAATTATTTAAGGATGGCCTGTAAAGACTCCAACAATGATCAAAGTTCAGCTGTTCCTTTGGCTTTGAACACAGCTAAAAGCTTTCTCTACATTTTCTGCTGTCAATACTCGTAAAATCATAAAAATCAAATTGTTTTAACACACACTCGTAAGTATCACTGTACACCTTGCAATTATTCATTGCAGTCACTGTTTGCAACTGGGAATTAGGAAATCTGACTTACGTTTTCAATGAGAATATGTTGGAACTGTGGCGTGAGCATGAGACAAGCTATAGCGAAGCCCAGGACAAGCAGGATAGTGTACATGACCCTGGTACTGGTCGACTCATTGATGGGAGGACAGAACTGACAGCACATCGTACATGGCGACGGGCCACATAAGCAGGCCACCTGCACAAAGTCAAAAATGTTAAGAGTTAAACATATTAAAGCCAATGAAAGTTGATGGGTACAATCCAGTGGAGCAGAAGTGTCAGGTGCACATTCAAGCTGTGGTGAGTAACTTTTGCCTTAAAAGGCGACACAAAACATAGCTTTATTAAAAAAGGCTTTTTTACTAAACCGTAAGCACTTAATTTCTCTGTATGTTTAGCCAAGGATTTGTGTGTGAACAATTAAGTTACCTGCACGGTTTCAACAGATGTCACTCTGTAGCCCTCTGTCCATCACCTGGCCAAGTAATCACATGGCTTTTCCACTACACTTCAATGCCAAGTCCCACTGAACACTAATGAGTAAACTCGGCCACCTACCGTCCCGCTTTCACCCTACCAGTTCGGCTCTGCTTCTGTGTGGCATTATTCTCCTTAGGTTGGACGCTTTGCATCGGCTACAATTTCCGACCCTTAATGCCCACTGTTAAGTCATAATAAAACTCGGACAGATTCCATACCTCTAGGTACACACCAGGATTCACCATGTTGCAGCCCGATCTTGGGCGCGTTAAATTTTATCCTAGGAACTTATACTATGCTCAGCTATGTCATCAACCTTCGCCGCCACTGCTGCAAACAAATGTCAAATGCTTCTGGTGTTTAAGAGGATTAAATGTCGCCATCGTCAAGATATTGCTCCAAAGAATTAACAACTTGCTACAACAAAGTGTAAATCCTAGGATAAAATTTACAGACACAGCTGTATCATAATGCTTTGCATCATCAAACACGGTGCCTTCTTGCATTACGGAAGTCTAAGTGGAGTTAGCTCAAGTTTATTATGACTTAACAGCGGGTGTTCGGGCTCAGAAATTGTAGCGGATGCAAAGCACCCAACCTAGTCAGAAAAATGCAACACAGAAGCAGAGCCGAACTGGTTGGGTGAAAGGCAGACGGTAGGTGGTCTAGTTTGTCTTATTAATGTTCAATGGGACCTTCCCATGGCATAGTGGAAAGGCCATGTGATTACCTGGCTATCCATCAGCATGATACAGCCACCTCTGAAGGAGAGCCACAGTACTGTATCCACTATCATTTTAGCCATTTTGGTGTGTTGTCCTAATAAAATGGGTCAGTGACCCATCAGAAATGTTTACGCCTCCCACACATCTTAACCCTAAGATGCCAATTAATATACACAACAGTGTCCGAATTTATTTGGTATGACAGCTTGTTAGTTCATTTCTGTGCTGGGTTTAAGAACATAGATATAAATATCTGACAAGTCAGAATAGCCCAGTTTTTGGTAGCCAAAGTTGGTAGCTTCGAGTACAAATCGGAACAATTCCTGTTTAGGTACTCCAGAATATGACTGGGCCTACTCTGAACTAAAATAACACTGATAACTGTATTTACCACGCCAATAATGATTTGTTCAATTTATTTGGTGTTAACATTTATGCCATTTTGAAGTATATTTCAACTTTATGATGGCTGCCATCTTTGTGGTGGGAGAAAACCTGCCAAATCCTGGGGAATAGCCCACGATCATTCGCAGTTCGCTGTAAGACCTTGCCACATACGACCGGAGAGGGAGCCAGCCTAAGACAGCGACCTCAATGGGCCTAATTAGTCAGAAGGTCCTGAGTCATTGTTCTAGGCTTCAGCACAAAACACTTGGATTGTTTTACTCCCAGGCTCCATTTCAACTCAACACTAGTTGCTAGGCCATCATTTGGGCCGCCCCATATGGGCTAGATGAATTATTTATTTGATTTGGTGTTTAACGCCGTTCTCAAGAATACTTCACTTATAATACGACGGTGACAGCACAAAATGAATTTGAGTCGTGACAGTAGTGCAATTTATGAAGGTTGCATTGTTGCTATACAATATCTAATTCATTAGGCTACATGTGAACATACTATATAAAAATTCTATACATCGATCTATGGCATTTCACTATCATCCCCGTGTTTAATCACATAAGAGATCAAATGGACTTAAAACAATGACACAACCACTTGTCATCTCCGCTGACTTCAGCGACGTCAACAGACGTGCGACTCAGATTACGACAGGTTTTATACAATTTTAGAGTTATAAAATTGTTTACCTGGGCAGAACAACAGCCTCCCATACTAATTGCGCGTTTTAAACTGTTTCAATCAGCATTACGAAAGTTTTTGGAACTCCATGCCATCAGCCAGCTCGCATAAAGAAATGCCTTTTTCATTGCTCCAGTTCCGTTTACTCGGTGGTCCGCATGCGCACTGAGCGCAACCAGATGACATGTGTGTTTGTTTTGGTAGCTTACAGCAGCTGGCATCACCCCCGCGTAAATAACTGGTTGAATGCGTCCGCTTGAGTGTTTAGCTCAGTGATTAGCCTCAAATAAGACGGTTTAAGACTAGCACAAGAAAAACAAAGCTCTGTTTATTTCAATACAATGTAAAGCAGCTATCAATTCTGACAAAATGCTCTGACGAATCCTAGCTGTTAGCAGCCCGCCATGAGGCCTAGACCAAGTTTGTTTCCTTACTTTCTTTCGCTGCCCGCACGTCATTTTATTCCACATTTTGACCATAAAATGACACAGAAGTTGATATGATCATAAAGCATGCTTAATCATAAATGAAAATTGTTCGTCCGCCCATAATCTCTTTTATTTTCGATGTATAGTGTGTTGATCCTTATAGTATATTTATTTATGTATTTATTTGATTGGTGTTTTACGCCGTACTCAAGGATATTTCACTTATACCACGGCGGCCAACATTACTGTGGGAGAACACCGGACAGAGTCCGGGGGAAACCCACGACCATGCACAGGTTGCTGACGGACCTTCCCACGTACGGCCTTACATTTATAAGTTTTAACTGGGCTACAATATGAGATGTAATGTTGAATCCCAGGATTTAATATACATGTATCTTCCCTGGCCAGGAGAAACTTCCCCGTGCATATCAGTTAAAAAAAAAAATTGCTGATGTTTTAAAACCACACATATAAATAGGTCTAGACTACATTATTGAAGCACATCCATGGTGTTGTCAATGCATCGATAGGTGGAAGCTAAACTAGCAATTCCTGGACAGGAACAACATCTGGAAAATTAGATTAATTGCATGTAGGCCTACAGTGTATATTAAAAAAAAAAATAACTAATATCATTAATAATGACTATTGCATAGAAAGATGAATTTTTTAAAAAGTATGACAAATTTCGAAGAGGCAGACTTCAATTTTAACTACAGCGGCCTCTCGGTATTCATTTGCAGACGTATAGAGATTTAATGGTGTGAAATAAAAATTAAGATGACAGATTTCTGACACGTATTGTTAGCAACATTATCGCTGTTATGGTTTATAAGTTTAAAGGTTTATTAAATAATGACCGACGTATGTGCAGACTATATGTTCACCTCGCCTATAATGTTATACAGAAGTTATGCCCCTTTGGTCACATACACTCATATATCTCAGCTCAACACGTGAGCTACCAGACTTCTTTGACACAATTAATGTAATATCCCGAATCATAAATACTCAGACAATTCCGATACTATATGTTGATTTGAGGACAGTAGCAAACAGAAATTCAAACAGGAAGAAACACGTAGGGCCTATACACAATCTCCTTAATCAATCACCTAATATATATATAGCATCGTCAGTCGCTGTGAAATTTAATTTGAGCCTGATTGGATGAAATTTCTTGGAGATATTGAAGCCGATTTTACAACATCTTGGGAACTGGGGAGGATTGATGTGGTTCACAACATTTAATGCCTAACTGATCATATCACAGCTTTGGCTTCCTGTATGTAGGGCCTAACCCCTACTCTCGATCTCGAATGTCTTCTGTCGGTACACATGGACACCATCAGGCACCCCAGAGGCCTGATCCCTGAATATGCATTGTTTTCATGTTGCTTTATGGTAAATATGACAATACAGAGTTTGGGGTGATTCTAGACCACTGGGGCCTGATAAATTGCTGTTAGCATCACCGCATGTATATTTTTCTCTTTTCTATAGTAAGTTTGTGCGACCCTTGTTCAAGTTACATATAGGGCTAGGTCAGGCTGAGCATAAGTTGCTGCTATATATTTAAGCTCATATGTATGCACAGTTAGTCTCATAAAACCGTAATTTCACCAATTACGTGTGACCATTTGCTATGGTTTTACTCGCTACTCTTATCTTACTCTATATACATCGTACGTACCGTAGTTCTGCTGCTCTGGACCTCTGTGCCATAGAAAAACAGGGTCGATTCCACAGAGAAGTCACTGACTGAAGACAACATTTGTATTTCTAATAGTTCGACTGTACCCGTTATGCTACAATGCAGAGCTCTTTGCAGGAATGAGTTACAGAAAGGCCAGAATGCTTCCCTTAAACGCTGGAATTCTATTCAATCATTAAAGTTCAGTACCGAAAACATATCCGTATATACCTATTTCAACAAATGCCAGAAATTATGGCTTCCTTTCCAGCCTAAGTAGTTCAACTGCATGGCCAGAACTGCATGGCGACGTCGCTAATTTACCTCTATCAATATTGATCATTTTAAATTTAATGAACCCATTATAATACTTTTCAGTATTAAATGCGATTATAATTTCTATTAACATTAAACAGCTGCAATTTGATTTGTTTGCTCCTATATTTAGAGCGCCCATTCGCCTTCGCCACCGTTTTCTATCACGACAACATACTTGCGTCCTTGTATAAGGCAATTGTTTCCGATTTTTCCAATGCATATAGTTAGGCGTGACGGAACTGGGAATTGAACATGGATCAGTGGACCCGAGTGTGATCCCAAAGATCTGATAATCAGATACTCTCTCGAGCAATGCAGCATATGCATACCCTTTGCTGTACTCTGACCAAACCAAAAAAAAAACACCATGTTATTCTTACTGTTACATCAGCTGACATTTATAATTATCGGCCGCATTTCCACGTGAGTGCCGGATGCTGGCAGCTATTCCTGCTGTCTGTTTTGGATAATCGAGATAAGTACCACAGTTCCCCGAGGAAAAGGATTTAATGCCGAACAGCAGTCGTGGAATTCTGCTGCAGTGTTATGGACAGAATTCCTACAGAAGTACGTGATATTGGCATCGTAAGAGACTTTTGCAAACGAAGCATAATTGACCAAATCCCAAAACAACACTAAACACATCTTTGTTGTCTGTTGTTTTGTGTTGAACATCGGGTAAATATATATTTTCTAAGGTCTTTGGATGCTTTAAGAAACGCAGCGCTTGTACACAATATTCTTGATGCATTTGCAATCACTAGCCTTCAGTTAAGCAGAATAAAGGCACAATTTCTGAATAATGTAATACACGCAGAACGCCGGATTCTGAACAATATATACATGTACTTCCATATTTATAGTGATTTAAAATTTAAGCAACTCATATCAATTGTATTACTTTTGGAGACGTTGACAGTGTATATACTGGACAATTAACATATTGTCATCAAATTAACATTTAATTACAAGCAGTTCCTAAGTTGAGCTCCCGGGGTCCAACAATTTGGACGTTTGAACCAAATTTCAATAACGGTTTTGGGTAATCGTCCAAAATTCCGTTTTAAGCAAGCAGTCAAAATACAGTACAACCACATCAGGCCACCGTTATTATATTCCTGGAGTGATATCCGCATTCACGGCTAAAGGGTTGAAAAAAAAATGTGTTGGGTGTTTTTGGTCATTTGTTGAAATACTCTCACCAATTACTATTGGCCAAAATTTCTTGCTGTCACTGTTCACATGTAGCACTGGTGTCATCGCTTTGAGGAAAGTTACTGTTGGTTGTTATAGTTGTACATTAACGGAGATGTTAATGCTGACGACGATGACTGTCTGATGACCGTTCCGTTCCTTGCATATGGTTATCGGATATAGCGAATAGCCCTAATAAAAAATAAGGAAAACGTTCTGTTCTCTAAATGCACATCCACATATAAGATTGTGTAAAAAGTATCCGAAAAACGCGTGTCAGTGAAAAATTTGTGTACCACGGGTGCACATGGATTGAAGATGAGCAAATTTATACACAGTGATGTTTTAGAGAGTGTTTTCTGTATACAACATTTATAGGCTAGGACTAATATAACAGGAACAATATATCTGTTATATTAGTCCCAGCTATAGGACTACAGCCTGCTGTATCTGCTGAGCTATACCCGACCGGAACTCCCTGAATTCAGTCCAGGTGAGCGATTGGAATTAATCAAGCCGACGTTCAGGTGTCAAGCAGGTGAAAATTACTTCTCGGATATCTGAGATCTGGTGTCTAATGTTAAAACAACAGCATCATTAAGTCTGTTTATTTCTCAGTGCAATTGGTACGCCAGGAATGCGATGAATGTGTTACTCAGTTATATATCCAATGTCTTTTCCATTTGTTAATGTACCCTTACTTTTGTATCTTACACATGTATTAACCCCGCTCAGCACTCTCTTTTTAGAGGACATGTGTTAAAATATATATTGCCTTTCTAAGGAGAATACCGAGACCAAATTAACAACTCCATTGGGTCATTAGCTACATATTAAACCAGCCAATTGTGCTTATATCTTTGTCAGGGTTTAAACTGGTAAGAGCTATTGTCTGTTGATCTTCTGTAATTATAAAATCAGCTTTCTATGTAATCATATGCAGCCGACGGTTAGTAGCGACGTACATTACCCTTTCTGCAGCATCTCTTTAAAACGGATTCAGCAGCCAATATATATATATATATATATATATATATATATATATATTGTATTATACTATAAGTAGTCCTCAATGAGCGTTAAACACCTATTCGAGTGTCGTCAACAGCTTATTGTTATCAAAGCTTCGCAAACAGTGAGTGACAAGACATCCACAAATTCTCTGCCCAGGACCGGGCTTTAACACGCGTGACCTCTTGCATCACAGCGAACGAAGGACACGCGTCCTAACCACTCGGCCACGTCCCACTAACCCACATGTGTAAATACTTTGATCAAAAGTTCATTGCATACATTGACCAGAAAGCTAGGCCTAACATGGCGGCAAGAAAGCTCTGTCGGAAAACGCTTGTGTGACGCTCGTATACCCCCACACAATCAATCGCCTGATACTTCAGGTGTTTTGGTAAATTACTAAACCATTCTGAAGGCAGATCGTACATTGATTATTTAAGAGGACAGAGGATTAAATGTTATTCTTAGCTGTTTAACCACGAAATTCATCGAGCGCGGAATAGTCTGAAAATATATTGTATATAGTAATGAGATAATGTATCACTAGTGAGCAAACAACACTCTATTCTACATACCCAGACATTGTTTATAAATTAGACGGCTACACCAATTATCTCTTTTTGTCATTAATAATGAAATGCATTGTCGTTTACCTTGTTTTATATATTAAATATCAAAGCTCTCGAATCGCCAGTAACTCATAGGCATGAAGCTATATCCTGTCTCGAAAAATAAGATCAAGTAGGACAGTCCTCTTTCGTCATATATGGGAAGGTCTGCCGGCAACCTGCAGACGGTCGTGGGTTCCCCCGGGCTCTGCCCGATATCCTCACACCATAATGCAGGCCGTGGCGGTACAAGTCAAATATTAAAACACTAATCAAATAAATAAATAAATTGACCCACACTTATGTTCTTCTTTGTACTCCATACTTGATCAACTATATAATAACAATAACTTTTCCCACAGACTCAATACAGTTAACACTCCATATAGCTCCGAACGAGAGTTCAGCTCACTCTGTACAGTCAAATGAAGATTGATTATATGCGCCTGAGGTCGTGACCAGTTCAAGTCCACAGCGTGTAAAACGACTGTGTATGACCCCACAAAATGTCAGGTTCGAGTGGAGAAAATCTGTTGTTCAAAAAGGTTCACTGTTGTTCAGCGTGATATAATGACATCCAGGCCTCTAAAACACGTGACACGACGCGACACTCTTGAGAAACATTCTACCGTATTTTTTCATGGATTTGGGATGGCGACTGACGCTAGATTCTGCCGAGATACAAAACCCCATTACATCATCACATGGTCATTTGGCTCTATATTCTACTGTAACAGGCTCGAAGTCTCTAGGCGGAGGTTTAATCAGATTAGCCGATACACCAAACTGGTTAAAAATGCTAAATATTGCAAGAATCTCAAGGACACCTATGCTGTGCTTGATCCTTAGATTTTATTTCTTCTCGCAACTTCCATACGAATTAAAATGATATCATGCATCAAAGTTCATGAAATAGTACATCGACTCAATTCACCTATTCCAGAGAACTTCACGTTTTGGTACACTCGGCCATTTTCATCTTGATCATGTAATGTAACAATTCCATGTAATTGTTCGAAGAAAATACATTGCTAGTCATTACTTACTCCTAATTATGTGCCTATATACATGTAGAGCAAGCAAATATTTTCTTTAGTCCTTTATTTTCTTTGAAAAAAAAACACCTTTGAGTAAAATAACTTTTGTTCAGACTATAACGATCTTAAACACGGCTGTACGATCACAGTTGAGTTAAGAATACAGCCTACAGTACCAATAAGCGCATGTTCAGTAACGACATTGTTTGTATGTGCACACAGATGTTTATCACGCACACGTGGCCACTGCTTCTACACGCAGGCTCGTTAAAGCGGCAATTGTTTTGGGCAACACCAGTTTTGATCTATTTCTTGACTTTAAAGATTTGCCTTTTCACTCAACAGTGATGTTTTTTCTTGGAGCGTTTGAAGAAAAGACATGACTCGATCCCAGCTGTATCTTATTTTTTGTCCAAATGTCAGTTAAAAGCAGCGCCTTATGATTTATTATGAATTTTTCTACCGGGTTCAAGTAGAGGAACGGTTTGATTGAGTTACCGCCACCCAAACACTGGCAGTGGGTTCAAGTGTTGGCGACATCGATGAATCACGTATGAACTGCGCGGTGTAACCTAGCTAACTCCGAGTACATTCTGTGAAATGTCAAACTACCGCTTTCTGGCTATAAATTCAGATGCGTTTAAATATATATATTATGGTACACTCTCTCTCCCGCCGTATACGTGAGGAAGATCAGGTAGCAATCTGCAGATGGTCGTTGTTTTCCCCGGACCCTGTCCATTTTCATCCCACCATAATGCTTTTTAGTGAAATACTCTTGAGTATGGTATAAAACACAGGTAAAAAAAAATACCCCTCCAAAAAAAACAATTCAGAATTGTTTGCGTTCTTTGTAAAATTATCCAGCAAACGATTTATATGGGGTATTCTGAAGCAGTCTAAATGTCTGCGATATATTACAGTAGAGTCGTCTTCCTGAACATATTAAAGGCTAGCAGAAATGACAACAAACATTGTAACGTCCAAGCTATCGACGACTACTTACTCTATTTTCAAGGCAAAGGACAATTAAGGAAAGCAGGCCTGTCTCGTTTCTAGTTCATGAATGTGCATACAATATAAGTACACAGATGCATTCTATTTTCTTTTCGACACTGAGAATAATTTCAAATTTTACATCAAGATGCACTTTCCCTTTCAGACTCACACAGACATCTAGCACATACATATCCAGATCTCTTCCTGCCTGTAGGGTGGGGCGAATGTATCTTCCAAATGTCAAGTCCTGAAAAGTTCTTGGCCATAAATTCTTCAAAGGTTGAAAGAGGCATATGCTCTGAGGTGAGACATATGAAGACTTGCATGTATAACTGATAAACGAGTTACTATCTTTCTCGCCAATACACTGTAGGCCAGGGCTCCAAGAGATCAACAATTTGAGCGCATGTCGTCGAATGCAAGATGAGACCAGATGATAAAAATGTACAACTGACTTTTGTAAAAATGCATGCTCCCAAGGTGTCCAGTTTGAAAGCTACATCTACCACGATGATATGGTCAGAAGAAACAACGTTCTCCGCTTGTTTGGCTGGATTTGGCCTATACCACCGTCTCATGAATCAAAAGAAAAAAGAATACAAAAACGGCTTTTAGGTCCCAGTGCGGTAACTGATGGGGGCATTATGAAATGTTTCAAATTTTAGATGAAAAACAAGTTTAAAAAATTTCAATTCATAAAATAAAACGAAAACTAGTTAAAAACACAGTTCGCATTACTGAGACAATATAATTTTTGCAAAAAATCGAGATATAAAACTACAACTTTTCACGGCAAAGGTTTAAGTACTGACTGTGCTTGTTATTTACAGAAGAAACATAAATTTAGTTAAAATGACTGCCTTACTGTGTTACGAAACTACATTTATTTGGAAGGAAATTCGAGCTGATGATTGGCGGAAGACACGGTGGTAAAATGTAGACGTCAGAGTAAGACATTACAATGAAATCTTAAGCAGTATGTGAGTGGGACTTAGCGGGCGACGCCTGACCAAGGCAAACACAAGATACGGGATCAATCCTGGCATTGAACAGGAAATTCGTATAGGCCTCTGCGCTCTCTACTCTTTTCCACCAACGTGCTGTGCATATATGTACTTTGCATGTGTAAAAATTCGTCATTACGGGTCGGTGGTTTTCCCCAGCACTGCAGTTTTCTCCTCCCATGAACATTACAAATATCTTGTTAAGAATTTACGAATAGGTAAGGTGTTAAACATTTGAAAGAATATATTTATATTTCAATGACCGGAGTTTAATGACTGGAAAGGTTCTCCATTTGTTGGACTCTGACTAAGCATTGAATTTAAAGTCTTTTGTATTGCCGTTACTATTGGTGGATTTACCATCAAAGAGCTTAAGCTGAGATATACATACTACAAACTCCGTTATATTCTGAAGTTCAAGAACTATAGAGAAACCCTTGTCTTAGATATCCCAACACTATGATTTCATCTTTGATCCCCATCTTTTTCTCTCAGACGAAAGACCTGCTTATCCTCGGGATGTTCACAGTCAAATATGGACGTCAAGAAACTTCGCTGTTGCTAAAGGTGCAGCGTCCTCCGTATGAAGCATCTTTTCCACCTTTACTTCAGCTCAATCTGTCGGCATCCTTGCTTCCCTGATGAAGCTTTCATACATGTCTAAGATAATTTTATTGATAACTCGCCTTCCTCTCTCCTTTTTGCACTCTCTATACCACAATCTCGAGATTTAGCTTTATGGTGGTCTTCCGCCAGGGCGCCGGTGGAATTTGTCTACGTAGTGATGATATATATATCAACGTATACACACTAAGCAAAGCCCCCCCCCCCCATCCGATCAGGTCCATTCCCCGAACCCCGTGGCACATTTTTGTCAAGAGTGTTTAAGAGTGGAATGTGGCTTCGGACATTCCAGTGCGAAATTACTACCACAGATTGCTCTGATCTATGACGACCGGAAAACAGATATTTCCTTTACATTCACATTCCAAACTTCGTGCCCAATTTACTGCAAAAATCACACTAAATAAGTGGTTTAGGTCATTTCCACTTTAGTTTGGTTAGTTTATTAAGAAATGCGAAACAAAGTTAATTGGATGCTGCTTATAATGCGTTTCATAAGATCGCATAGCATTTGTTGGCAAGTAATGAAACCGGCTTTTCCGCCTTGCTTCACTGTTGGTATAATATTGACATAATCAACAGGTATACCACAAATTAATGAAAGTATTTCTTTTTCGTTTTATTCTGAATAAGCAGTGAGGTCGCAGGTTCAAATCCCGTTGTCTTTTGCTGGCTTTGAAGTAAGAGCATATATATGTATTACGTCGGTCTCATATTGGAGCACTCTGTAAAATCCATATACATTTTATTGGCGAATATTATACTTACTGTAAAAATTCAGAAACGTAAGGCGATTAATGGAATACCCTGAACAAACTATAGATTTTGAGGTATTTGAAATTGCCACACACGTATACAGGATCTAACAAATTTGCAAAACCATAGATGCCACGTATTTACATGGCCCACGGGTATATATTGTTAACAAAGAAAAGATAATAAAGAATTTCAAAATTGAAATTATAAAACACAACCTAAGCATCAAATAAATATTTCCGATAAGTGTACATTTATTATTTCCAAGTCCTGCTGATTCTTATCCATGATCTGCTCTTACTCTTCTCGGAATCCATATGACTTCTCTCTGGGATCCAAGAATATCGGCGTATATAAGATTGTTAGGATGTGACTGGATTCATCTATATGTATTAATAATTTGTATACACCAAATTAAGTCCTTGGCATTGGAGGGAGATGCAAAGCCTACAAATGCAAACGAATTGTGAGAAATCTGTCACAACAATTGTGAGTATATCTATTTTTGTTTCACAGAGTGGTACTTTAGTAATGCATCAATCCAGACAGGAAAAATGAGACAGTTTATTGCACCCTGGTATAGGTATTTATCATCCATAGTTGGGATTCCAGATGGTTCATCATTCCAGATAGCGCACCAAATGGTATTTATTCGGACCCAAGTCCCGAATCTTTTGCGCATTTCACTTGACACTTCTTATTAAAGTTTAGAATGTATTTCGAAGGAACCAGTAATCGTTAGTTAAGTTAAGTGCTTTGGATCCATTTACGCCACTTCTCGTTAACCTACGAACTCTCCTAGACATAGGAGCACGCATACCAGGCGTCACAAGCCCTTACTTTCAGTACATGGAGATGACCCAGTTAAACGATCGGTGTTGAGAGGCCTTCGATAAGAAGAATATTTGTATACCGTTCGACCTATTGAGAATTTGCTATTTCAATATCCTTTTAAAAAGTTTCCTAAAAGCTGCTTATCTTATTGAAGAGGCCAGCTCGGACGAATTTTGTCCGCGTAATAATTTACATGTGCGTCAAACATTTTTGCATTTCTCTTTTTAAAGATGCCCAACCATCGATGTTGACTTGTTTTCCAGGAAAATAAGAATACACTTATTTGCATGTTTTGATATCTGTCCACAATTGATTCTTTGATTAAAGAATACACTCTTCTACTCCAAACGATTCTAGGAAACAAAGTGGTGATTAGTCGTTTAATCGGCGAGCTCAAATTCAAATCCTGCTCAAGTTGCATGATACTCTACATGACATACTGGCATATTTTTGACAGGGTCTTAACCCTTTCTTCAAGATAACTGGAAGAACAATGATCCTGGCGTATCAGGGATAAACAGAATACAAGACCATG
Source organism: Acanthopleura granulata (assembly GCA_016165875.1). NCBI lineage: Eukaryota > Metazoa > Mollusca > Polyplacophora > Chitonida > Chitonidae > Acanthopleura > Acanthopleura granulata. The sequence goes on along the minus strand of JABBOT010000005.1, from coordinate 12,683,431 downwards.
AAATCAAAATCTGCTGAGGTGACCGTGTGCTTAAACCGCCGGCCCTCGATGCGTCTCTACATATTGACACGATGGTCATTCAGCTCGAGGGTCACTTACCATGCATGGTCAAGGACTACTGTGAAACAAAATCACCCCACTTGACGTAAAAAAAAGGCATTTTGCATTTTAAAATTTGAAATAAATTATCAATTTTATAACATTATGGCCTTATCCTGGCAAGAAGATATTAAAGAAACAGGAATCACCAGCTGATATATATGTGTCTTAGTAAACATGCATGGGATTCATGAAAACGTTGGGGGCCTCCGTGGGTCAGTTGGTTACCGCGCTAGCGCAGCGCAATGACCGAGAAGCCTCCCACCAATGCGGTCGCTGTAAGTTCACGTCCAGCTCATGCTGGCTTCCTCTCCGGCCGTACGTGGGAAGGTCTGCCAGCAACCTGATGATGGTCGTGGGTTTTCCCCGGTTTCTGCCAGGTTTCCTCTCACCATAACGCTGGCCGCTATTGTATAAGTGAAATATTCTTGAGTACGACGTAAAACACCAATGAAATAAATAAATAAAATATAAAAACGTTGACATGTAGTATGTAGATATATTTTAACTCCAGGAAACCGAACACCTGCTATATATAAACATATTAATCCCCGATATTTAGACATATGGACTCCTGATAATCAGATGTCACAGCATCTTATTATTACTTCAGTAGTTACTAAATCTTTATTTTGGGGATCATGTTATTCCCTGGGGAGTTTTGCATTGCTAAGCATCCCGATCGACGCCTATAGTATTTATACGTCATGCGAACACCTGATCTTTAGACATACTAACATCTGAAATTAAGGACATATTGAAACCTGTTACCCAAGAATGGTAATACGTGGTCCACGGTCATCTATCGCGGGGGAGGGGGGAGGGGGGCGTGTGTGCAAGGGGATGGAGGAATGGGCTACAGCTTCTCTGGTGGCTAAAAGCGCCCACACCTTAAAATAGGACCTACTCAGTATATAACGCATTGTTTTGAGAAGGCATCAACCATGATTACCCGATCATAAATTCATGCAGTTGTGCTAAAAGTGCACCATCTAATATAATGACTCCAGTTATTACCATAGAAGTAATTGCTAGTGTGACTTTTATGTTTTTGTATTATGTATATATTTATTACCTGTTACCTATTACCGTTTCATCTGGTGACCTTTCAGGAAGACCGACTGCTTTCTCCCTAGAGCGGTGAAAATCGTGTCAGATCTGCTCGCTGTTAGAGACATAGTAAGCTGTGCGTATATAAGTGCATGTACTCGAGGAGAGAAGAATGCTCAAGGTAAAGGGCAAAACACTTTTAACCCGAGTTACATGCATGTATGCAGGTCTTTAGTGCATGCATTACGCAATGGCATTTTCACGTAACGCACAGAAGCGGAAATATCTAACATTCTACAGATGATAACGCTGATGGGGCCTTTAATTCCCACCGTATCCCCGAGGGGGGGCCTATATGCTCCAGTATGAATATAATGTATATCACCAGTGTCTGTAGATTCATGTCGATTTATCAAGAATTCCAGTTCCGCTACATCCGTATCGCGTCGCCTTCCAAGGTAGCGATTTGTGGCGAAATCCGGCATGCTTCGCATTCAGCTCTCATTCCACGGATACTAACGAAACCTTCCGCTCTTCTCAATACCAGGTCGTCGGACCGTCGGAAGAAAACATTCCGGTACCGTTATAACCTAGCTAGTCCTGAATTGTTCAGAAAACATAAATGCCAAAGCTGTTAATCTGACTGGCTTTTCGATGCTCACGGTGTTCAGGATGCCACTCGCTGTGGCGTAGTCATGTATAGAGAGCTGTTAAGGCAGAAGGGAAAAGTTACAGTGCTCCTTTCTTAATCCATGTAGTAACTAATACACAGAGCTATATACGTCTTGTAGAGGCTGAGTTTAATGCTTTGTGGCAATATTTACTGCATGGTCAACAAAGGTAGACCTTGATTAGTAGCGAGCATGCCACGAAAGCTACCCTCCCACCCTCATCACCAAAGACAAAATGAGACAATTAACGAAAGGCCATGTCATTTTGGCAGGCAATACCTTCTATGCATCCAGCTGTTGGAAAATAAAATTAATAGCTACATCTCTGGACCGAAACCTCTTAGAATGAATCACACCTTCATATTCAGTGGACAGACCAAGTAAAAACAGACCCTAGCCGAATTCGAGTATATACTTACAGGTAGGGCCAAATGTGCACACTAAATTGTAATATTATCACATTACACTCATGTACGGGTGATGGCATTCCATGGACGTGATCAATCAGGTGGCTTACGAGTGGGAAAACAAGATGTGGCATTGTAACCGTACCTCGGTAATATTAACAACAATATACCTATACGGTTGAAACTGTCACGCTATATCATGAATCATGGATCATGAAAGAAAAACCACCTAGTTATACCTTGAAGTATTTCACAAAGACTGGTAGATATGAAGCACGTTTTGACTGTATTTGAAGCGCCACCTACAGGACTACGTTGGTAGAAATAATCATGTTGTAGTTGCATTTTCATGTCGGAAAATTATAACTACCGATATTCTACATTTTCTATAAAACAAGACCACGCCCCGGAGACCGCACAAGATGCCAGCTGTTATTGAATACCGCAGATAGCAAGGCACTCTACAAATGGTAAACACTTTGTTGGGCCTTTATTTCATGTTTAGAACCTCAGCTGTACATTAAACCTCTTGACTAAACGTGTACAGTTTAACCTCAAGGCATGATCTTCCTCTCTCGACTGTCTGGCAGATTCTGATCGCCTTTAGCCGCACACAGGGCATATAAATGAGGCTAGAAAGAATTTAAGGTTGTTTCGGGAGCAGTATCGTAAAAACTCTGGTCAGTCTTCAGAGTAGACAGGGTCATTTCACTAGCTACAACGGGTTCAAACCCGGTCTTAGATAGAGAATTTGTAGGTTCTTATCATACTTACTGCTTGTGGGGTCTTCGAGAAAATAAGCGGTCTACAACGGCTGTGTGGTCGTGTGTGCTCAAAGAAAACCACTCGTCTTCCACTACCAGGACGTGTATATATATCTCTACGTCGCAACTGGAAAAGTTGGTCAGTAACTTGCCAAAGGTCGGTGGTTTCGCATGGCATATCGGTTTCCTCCAACAATGAAACTGACTGCCATCGAATATAAAGCGAAATATTATTGAATATCGCATTATGCAAATGTAACATTAAATAAATGTATTACAACTATGTCGCGTCCTAAAGTACAGAATACACACGCTTGGGGTGATTCATTTAATTTCTTTATTCATCTGATTGGTGTTTTATGCCGTACTCAAGAATATTTCACACATTCGACGGCGTTATGGTGAGAGGAAACCGGGCAGAGTCCGGCAGAAATCCACGACCATCCGCAGCATGAGCCGGACTTAAAATGAGAGCGACGACATTGGTGATATGCTCCACTTGGAGTACTGTGTCATTGGAACATGACTGCTACACGTATATAAAACGGCCATATTATGATAAAAAATAACGTTGAATTCCACCTTAAAAACTCCTTCCAAACAAACAAACAAATCAGTTAAACCAGTGTCTAATAAAATAAACGCTTTCCATCCTACCTTTCATCCTAAACGGACTGTGGGGCGTCGTTGTTCTTCAGTCTGTCCTATTATGGTTCATAAAGTCTACCATACAATCAAATTATTTGACTGCCTTTAAATTGGTGGAAAAAAAATGTACCAGGAAAGGTATTTGCAGATACTGTTCTTTATGTTCTTTTCATTCAACACATTTTCCTTTCTGTGTGATTCTTCACTTAAAGTTTCGGAGTTATTGGCGGAAATGATGAGAACTGAATCTGATCACCCGACACAAGCACTACGTATCATTTAACTTCAAAACCACCTCTTGAATTATCGCATGTTCAAGTCTCAGTGGTTTACTTCTCTCGGTAATATTCCTAGCAACATGGTTGGAAAAATCGCATATTTGAAATGTAGGCGGGCTCGTGTTTCATGAGGACCCCAAAAATATACCTGCAGAGTGATCTTGCACTATTCTTGCTTTAAGTAGCTCCTAGACGAGCCACAGTTCTGTTACATAGTACCTGTTTTATACACTATACAAAGTAATACACTACTTTGATGTAGTTTTTTTTTTTTGACATCTAATTATTACTAATTACATCTAACTGAAGCCTTGATTTAGCATATGTCCATGTTTCAATGGTTTATTTCTCTCAGTAATATTAACAATCGTGTGAATGCCCCCAGTTGCCTGGTTCGAGACATGCATTTATGAAATAGTTGTAGGCTTGTTTTGAACTACGATGACGAAAATCTTGAAAAGTAATACTCCGGAATTCTTGTCTTAAGTAGCTTCTAGGCGGACCTGCATATTTCCTGTTATAGGTTTTACCCAGTGGATACACAAGGTAATAGACTACTTAGGCAGGTGTTGCGGCCGCTGAGGAAAGGTACGGGTCTGATACATAACGCTGCTGCAATAGTTATCCGACATCTTGATGCAGATGGTCTTGGGTTACAAAGACTCTTCTCCCTGAGGAATATTCTCCTCTGGTGGTCGCCTGTGCCAAAGAAACAAACAAAGCTCTGCCCCCGGGGCTGTTGGGAGGGAGGGGGGGTTATACATGTAACGCCAGTAGACAATGATTCGGTAACCCAATATACACAAGGGTTATACCCAAATAGTCGGTAAGTGGTGGACCTAAGTTAAAAACAATGCCCTCTCGTATTCTACGCAGAGATGTTACCGATAGATTTATCTCCTATATGTATCTGTCAGTTGGGCAAAAATGCCAACAAACCGGAAATAGAATCCATATTTAACACAAGCAGATATGAGATTGGATATGTCAGCATTCCTGACATTTATATTTCTATAGATGACTTCGTACACTCGCGGCCATGTTGACGACATTTCCAAACAGCTTGGTAATAATGTTTGCCTTAAGAGCAAATTGACGCAATGTTATAGGTACTGAACAATTGACTGTTTTAAATTCTACGTTAAAAACCTCAAAAGCTGATGGCCCTTTCAAACTTCATTACACGGACCAAACAATACCAGTGTTATTCGTTTTGGAATTCACGTGCTTGTCTTCTCTACCCAACGTAGAAACACGAACATAAATATACATCGCCCTGGAATGTATCAAATGGCAGGGACCTATCAATAGATGATATCGCAGTGTATGGTTTTTCATATTTCTTTTCATTTGTAACTCGTTTTCTTCTGTGTAAAGTTGAGGCACGTCAGTTACCTCTTTTGCTTTAACGACGAGATCATATTGTTATTAGACAATGATTATCCTTGGACCTATATATAAGTAAGTCCAACCTCTTCGAACCCTGCATAACCCATGTAAATGTGCTTTACAAGTATTCTGGTTTTCAGACATCTAGCACTCATAACATGTCAATGTTCGCTTCTGCTTCTTCATCCCGAGTTCGCTGGCTCACTCCGGGCACTCTGGTGTCCTTCACAAATAAACCTGACCGAGGCGACATTATTGACAAAGGCGTTGAAACACCAATGGAATAAATAAATAATAATAATAAAAAAAACTTCTGCTCTTCCCGTCCGATGGATAGTTTCGATTTTGATACTGTGAATTATCGGCACTTGAGCAGCAATACACCGAATGGTCCTGCATATGGCGTATACATATCTCGGCGTGTAGCATTCGTTAGATCCTGTGTGCTTTGTGATGATTTCACTCAACGTCACACGTTATTAGTGCAAAACCAGTGTGTCAAGGATACCCCATCAAACTTTCACTCTAAGTTTCTTAACTTTTACAATGAGTACGCCTCTCTTGTCAGTAAATATGGACGGAGTGTTCAGAATCTCTGTGCCTAATTCCGCTTAAACCGCGGGTAAGGACAGTACGCTCATCATGTTAAGTGTGATAGTTACATTGGATATAAGAACAGTTGCTATCAAAGCGCAACTGAGATACATTCTTGATTACCGACAACATATATACTAAATGGTACACGATTTGGAAACTGATTTTATTCATCCGCCTAGATTATTCATAGCGTCTTTCTGTCATCTTTGAAAATTGTTCACTGCTTCTCTTTGCATGATTCCGCACAAATGCTTATATTTGATATATTTTCTTAGTTCTTTGGTGGTTTGTGTCATTTGTCGTTGTTGGAAACTGGTCTAGCGATTATTGACCCTGAACGTCCATTTTGGTTGACGGCTGGTATACGAATGCCTATACACTCCACGTCGCCGGAAAAAATTGTTCCAAATAGCGTGCTGTGCTCGGGATATTCCCTGATGTTTGCAGCCAGCCAATGCTGACACTGGTACATGTAGGCGGAGGCGAAGGTACGAAAATGGGGGCTGAAAGCCGTACAACACATGGGTAGGCCATGAAGTTCACCCTGACAAACTTTCGGATTAGGTCGTTTGAAAACAAAACAAAGGTGGAACTCTTGAATTGGGTATCTGGCGTTTTGGTTTTAATTTGTATTTTTTTTGTGGTCAACATTTTGTCTGGTCTTGCCGGTAATTATGAAACAGTTTTTTTTTTATCACCGATGATGCAGAGGAACTCCCAGGCAATGAAACGTCACTTCGGCTGGCTAACATGACGAAATGGCGTAACCAAATGAATATGGTAGCTAAGTAATGAGAATCATCTGAAATTTATTTTCTGATAACGGTTATAGTATTTTTAAAATATTTTTACAACACCACTGGAAAACTTCTTTCAGAATTTATTCAGGTTTAGTGCCTGACATTATGTCCACTTTAAAGTCTGCCACTATATATGCATAGAAAACAAAAGAAGTAAGCCAAAGGTACCTCAGAAAAGCACCTTCAAAATTCAGGCGCGTTTTATAAGCCAAAAAGATAGAATTCAACTCTAGGAATATATGCTGTTGCAGATGCCGTGATGGACTTAGTAAATCACCAGCCCTTAAAACGTCACACTGCCTCAGCTTGTGATTGTTATTGCGGGGGTTTCAGGCAAATAGATAGCCAGCGAAGCAATAAATCAAAATTTGGAGTTTTCTGTGCGTTAAATTGGAGTATTTTGGTTCAACTAGAGCGTCACATAGATTTACATGGAACTGATAGCGGCTACACTTGTGACAATACTTACATGTTGGGCAGGAAGCTGCGGTAATTCGTCTGCGCACGTTGGTAAGATAACTGCCTCGAGACAGCCATTGCCTGAGAACGAGAAGATTTCGTGGCGCATTTTTTTCTTATTTGGTAGCGAAGCAAGATTTATAAAGGAATCTCTTCCCAATGGGCAGAAAATAATCTGTTCCAAACACCATGCCATGCCGACAGTGTACGGGATATTGTCTGATGTCTACGACCAGTTAATGCTGGCACCCATTTAGAGCGAGACAAAGCTACATAAAGGCAACTCTCTAATAAACTGCCGTACTCAAAACAGTTTGATATCGTGGGTTTCTGTCTCTTTTCTCTATCATTTTTTGGGACCTGATCACATACACATGCATGAAATTTGGGAACCATGCAGCTTTGTTTATTACCGATGGTGCATGAGAGGTGCGAGACAGTGTCATACCACTTCTGATGGCTAACAATGCAAAATCGTGTCACCAAATGAGCGAACTGGTAGTGAGGATCATTTGCAATTTATTCTCTTGGTAAGCATTATAAATCTTTAGGAATATTTTAGAATGCCTCTGAAAACTTCTTTAAGAATTAATTCAAGTTTAGTAGCTGATTTTATGTTCACTTGTGTCATCATTGTGTCATCCTTGAGAGCTATAATGTCATACTTAAACACCACTGAGCCATTCCTGAGAATCATTATGTCATACTTAAATCTCATTGTGTCATTCTTGAAACTCATTATGTCACACATTGTGTCATTCTTCAGAATCATTGTGTCATTCTTCAGAATCATTGGGCCATACTTAAATCTCATTATGTCATCCCTGAGAATCATAATGTCATACTTAAAACTCATTGTGTCATTCTTGAAAGTCATTATGTGATACTTAAAAAGCATTGCGTTATCCTTGGGAGTCATTATGTCATACTTAAATCTCATGGTGTCATTCTTGAAAATCATTATATCGTACTTAGATCTCATTGTGTCATCCTTGAGAATCATTGTCATGCTTAAAAGTCATTGTGCCATCAATGGAATCATTATGTCATACTTAAGCCTCCTTGTGTCATTCTTGAGAATCATTATGTCATACTGAAATCTCATTGTGTCATTCTTGAAACTCTTTATGTTATACTTAAATCTAATTGTGTCATCTTTGAAACTCATTATGTCATACTTAAAACTCATTCTCTCCTCTCTGGGAATCATTGTCATACTTAAAAATAATTTTCCTTCTTGAGGATCATTCTGTCATTTATATAACTACACTATAAGATGTTATATATCGTCTCCATGTAAACCAGCAAACCCCATACATACCGGAACAGTCAGCCATGCGTGCGTCTGTTCATAAATTCCTCACGTCGCGTATCGGCACCGTACAAAAGCTCAGGGCTACGTTTGCCGGGACAAGTAAACAAACATGCTATCAAACGGACTCTAGGGTTACACATCTACTTACTTCTCAAGCCGCCCGCCAAACAGATAGGTTAATTACGCTGATTGACACCAGCCATACCGACTGGGTATAATGCTGACATTTCGAGAACACAGCTAAGACAATTTGGAAGTGCTTCACGTCTGAGTTGAACTTCAAAGCACATATTAGCGGATGCCAAGTCTAAGCTGACAAGCCAACGCATGCTAATCTTGAAATCAGCGAGCTCTGCCATGTCTGTGAAGGTGGAATTCGAACAAATGGAATCTCTTATTCACCTGTTGATTAAAACCGACAAAAAATGGCGGATTATATTCTGAAGCCTGATAGCGACTGAGTCCAAACTCAGAAAGTGAGTCATCTTAACATGAGCAAGGACATGTACAAGCCGTGACGCTAGGGCCGGTGTAAGTTGCTACTTTTTAAACATTTACGTGAATTAACAATTAGAACAAAACCCTGTCTGAGGTAAATAGAGAAGAGGCCGTAGGGTTACCTGTGACAATGGGAGAGTTTCCAGTTCGAACTCTTTTGTCGTAGAAGCTGAAAAGAGTTCAACTGTGTCATGTGACTTGTCAAAATATCAGGCTATTTTGTTGATTTTAATTTACAGATCACGTGTCTTGCAGTGCAAGGGCGGTACAAACGACCTCTCCTTCAATCAGGGACTTCTTAAATTAAAAAAACTTCCAGCTCCTCAAGTTTTCCTATCGTACGTCTAGTCTAAATAACTTTTTTGATACTTTTCTTAGAAACCCATGTTATAGTATATGTAATCAGAAATAGTTGCCTAACATTTTGACAGGTCACATGGCTTTTCTTACCCTTAGCTTAGTTCGATCTCGAAACTCCCCTATTGTCCAACTATCACATTGTCGTTGTTGCTTTAGTTTTGCTCTCTTTGCAGTAGTCTTTTATATTGCCTTGTGGTTTAATCACACATGATAGCGGTTAAAGAACCACAATTTCTTACGCCTTTAAATTAGCTCGGACCTTTGCCGTTGTTATTTTCTCTATGCCAAATTATGGTTTACGTTTTTAACGCCATGAATTAACACGATTTACTCATACAATATTGAATAAAAGAAAAAGAAAGACAGATGTAAAGATGCACATTGTTTGGAGAAATGCTTTCCTTTACTTTGAACTTAGGACATAAATGTTCTAAAACCCGTCTCTAGTGGTTATTTGAGACCACATCAGTGTTAGTGAACCTCACTCTGCTATTCGTCTTCAATGCTTTGTTAACACAATGACCGATGCATAGCCAACTGATGTGCGAGTTTCTATTTAAATATATGACCTGGCAACCATGGCCTAAGATTATCAACTTTTCATAACTTATTTAAAGCCCAGAAGATGGGCTATAAGCCTTTTCCTGTCTCCCTTATGTCTTTTGGAAATATCGGTATAATATCTGGTTGTTACTAACGATTTAGTTTAATATTACACATATCTAAATTTGCTGCCCTTGTCTCAGTAAGACTTCTCTTGGTCAGTTTCAGGACACCAACAAATAGCGTCTACTTTTCTAACCCATCCTTACAAAATGTTTTCAACGATCCTTCATTTATAGCATTTCCTAACACATCTATAATACTAACACGGGAATGTTGTTAGCACCACACCCACGACTAAAAGTCAGCAAACTCCTACCCCCTACCCCCGAACTCCCCAACCCTCATTCCACATAGACCCTGACGATCGCGTGTCAATTGTCAGAGAATGACAACTTTTTGTAAACAGCCCACCGGCAGTTATTTTTCATTCAGAAAATAGTTTGAGTTCCCCCACTGTATACACACACTTTCCGACCTTTGACTCGAGTTGTGCTTTTTGGGCGATCCCCAGCTGATCCCTTATATCACACAAACATATCGTTCCCGAGCTCGTTTTGCCATTTGTTACACACCAACTGCAGACAGCGGGTAGAGATTCGAGGGACGCCACAGCACGTCCGTCTATCTCCACGGGAATAAACAAGCTGAAGGCGATCCCTGAAAATTGTATCCTAGTGTCGAAATGAGTTTCATCTGGCTGCTGTAAATACCGCGTGATCTTGTCGCTGTTGTTTGTCCTATTTTACCAAAACACCAAAGGGTGGATCTGTCAACCCGCTACGTCACGTCAACATCCAGGCAGTTTTATCCGACCATCAACGATAACAACACCGTGTTTATCCCGCGGTAAACCCTTTAGGTACAAGGTAACTTCTGGCTGATTCAATCCGAGCGTTGATCAGTGAAGGTACACAAACATTTCTCCCCGCGTAGACATGGCATTATATGGGATACTTTTTATCTGCTCCTGACGCCAATCTTACGCTGAAGCAAGGTCTTATTTGCTTATATTTATATTAGGGATATCTCTAAACCCACACAGGGTTAATGACGACCCAGTATAAATTTGCTGTGGTCGTATGATGATAAATCTTGTGTAATCAGCATGTCAATTTACCTCACTAAACCATCCAACCACTTATCAAAAATTATCAGCCGGACATAAAAACAATACATCAACTAACAGTGACATCAATTTATCAACTAACAATAAAAACCAGTCGACACTGATGCCTAAACGTGAACGTAACGATGATCCAATCATATTTGTGTGTATTTAAAAATACGTATGTTTCAACTATCATGTCACATTTATGCACCTCTACAATGAAACATGGAAGGGTCGGTACTTGTTCCGGAATCAACGGACTCATTATTGCAGAGTTCATTCCTAGTGTTGGACTGGGAATCTTCGAGATTTGCCTGACTCTACTGTTCTTGGGAACTTGGTGGAGAAAAGTGTTGTTGTTTTTTAAAAAAAAAAGCTCGTTGGAGGTCGACAGGTATATGAAGTTCACTTGAGAACACCCACCTTCTAAATGCCGGCATGGCATACACACAAAGGTCGACATGCGGGAGAGAAATCCTGAATGTGTCATACGGCGAAATCTACTTGACATTGACCAGGACTTTGCATTCCTCCACCAATAACACTAACTGTGTCGTGTAAATGAAATATTCTCCGTCAGAGGACACCCTCAAACCCAAAATGAACAAGTAAAGAAATAAATCAATTATCAATCCATTTCTAGGCAATCCACCTATTGCTCCCCTGCAACACGCAAATGACGTAAACCCTGCTCCAGAAAAATATTCCCATTTTAAATATTTCGATTAATGACTTAAATGTCGAATCATGTACGTCTGTATGTGCAAAGACTTCCAGGCAATAGAAACCACTGGGCTGAAACTGATGCATTTTGATGGAGAGAGGAGTTCAATGAAACCACGTGCGTACGAGGAGGTCTTGAAAAAGAAGGATTAACCTTAATGTTCACAATCGGAAAAAAACCTATATCCTTCGTGCAGCAAATGTCGTTCATTGGAGGCCATTTTTTCAATACATGAAGGCATACACCAGGATGCTACAATTACTTCACTCATTTGCCTCTAATGTGGCGAAAAGAGATGTGCCTTTTCAAAACATATCTCTTGACGTATGGAGTTAAATTGTCAAAGTGTGACAAAGACTTGCGCAGATCACATTCTTCAGTAGACTTCCGGTCTGGAAAGATGAATATCGTGAACAATCTTGGGTCAGACCGTCAATAGATAAGAGAGTTTGTTAAAGGAGCTCTGCATCTGGAATATCAAAGGCTAAATTTGAGGAGGGCACGGGGCAGGCAATCCAATGGTATGTATTTTATACCAGTGTCCCTAACCAGTACCACGTGCTCTCTAACTAACAAGGAAATAATTTCACGTAATGGGAGCAGATACGCCCATAAACATAAAAACCCAGTTCTCTTTGAAGTTCGAATTGGGGACGTAAATAGACAAAATGGTGGGCGGAATGTTTCTACTCACACAAACTATCGCTTTCAGAATCTTTGGGTACTTTTCCGAGGGGGCTTCTACTTTGGACTGAGTGAGGTTTACACCGTATTAATCAAACCTAGAACCTAAGATGTGTCCTTCTTTCCACCATTTTACGACCGTCATTTCAAATACCATATAGCACACAAAAGTCATCAGTTAGTTTAATTTGTGTTCTCTCTTGTCTTTAAACACATTCTGTCTCTGGGCAGGCATATTTCCTTTCTGGGCACAAGACGTGCTTAGAAGACTTTTGTTTGAATTACATTAATATGGTCGCTGACTAGTCTTCAAACGATGCATAAATGACTGATACGTTGTGCCGAATGTAAGGATTTCAGATGTGTCATCAGTTAGTACTTTTGTAGATACTTAAGTTTCATTTGTGCTAAATGAATAAATGGATGAATTAATTATTGAATGATTTTGACTTAACGCCATTTGTGTAGATGTTCCGTCGCAAAAAAGCAAGTATGCACTCTTTTGATCATCTTGTCTCGAATCCCATAGTTAAGCATCAGATCAGAGAGCAAATCCATCTCTGCTTTTTGCAACACCTGAACATCTACTACACTATCATCATCGGTATACTGGTGTCATAAAACAAATGACCTCTGTAGTCAATACTTAACTAATGTACTGAAGTCATAACGTCTTCGAAGATTTCACCGAAGCCTTAACTAACTGGAGTTCACCTAAATGTGGTTTGAGGCCAAAGACAGATAACTGGCTTGAGTTCAAAATCCCTGGTCTTACACACAGAAAAAAGAGAACAAAGCAGTTAAATCTTTAACTTTCTGGAAATACCATTAGTGCATAATATCTACCATCCTATGATGGTCAAACATCAATCTCTGAGCCTCAAGGGTTGATGTGGTTATGCCTAATTCCTAATTCAGGTTTGTTAATCAGGTTGATTAAATCTCTCCAGAAAACAGGTAGGCTGTCTGACTGATGCTCAACAAGTTCAGAAACAATAAATTACAATTCTACACGTATATATAAAATCACAAGTGTGTAAGGATACCACTATCGGAGAGTAAAATTGATAAACAAAATGGCTTATTCAACTCTCAGACAGCGATAGGCCATACACAAGATCAAACAAAGAAACACGAACACGCTTGAATAAGTTAAATACATATATTTAAACAAAACAAATAGCACAACTGATAATAATATACACAATAATACAGATAATTACAAAACATATATAGTTTCTTACTGGTGACAGCGTCCAAATCCGAATGGAATATTCCGGCTTCCAAAGGCAAGTCAGCCCACGAAAATATCGAATCCACAGTTTCTGGGAATTCACAGATCGAAGGGTGACAGTCCTGTAGTGACGAACAGCAGAGGGCACGATACGCGTGCTACGGAGCGAATTTCCCAGGCAGACGGGTTGACAATAGCGTCCGTGACGCCGAGCTGGCGATGTATGTTTCACTCCTTGCAAATGTACACAAAGTCACTTTCAGAGTAAACTGGTATGAAATATACGTAACCGCACAAAGAGACAATGAGCTACACAAGCTCCAGACAAACGTCTCCAACAAAATAGCAAGTGGCGAAACACAAGCTCACAAAAGTGCTACCTACGAAACTGGAGTACAAAATGACAAAAGCGTCGAATGGTATGAAACCCGATGTCTGCAAATCCCATAAAATCCTTCTAAATGAACGACAGTAATTATGACTGCTCTCACATGAACTTGAGTAAAAGACTGCTGTCGAGAGGACATAAGTAAAATGACTGCCATCAAAGTGGACGTAAGTAAATGACTGCGACCTTAACAATTTCGTCGCTCATATTTATATGCTAACGTAAAGAAAATTCTGGAAGGTTTATCCGTAAACATGTTTACAATATGGTTACATCTTTCCAGAAATTACGCTTTATGTACATTGACACGAACTCATAAACACAGAAGCCTCGAGAACACGCGATTGAATTCCAGCGCAGGCTATTACGTCCACAGAGAAAAAATGTCGGACAGACACAGACCTGATTAGCTTAAAACAAATGAAAATGATTTAATACAAAATTTTACACACGGGGTTCGTATCAAGTGTATAACCTAAAATAAAAACTGTATGGATATGTAGGCAACAAATGGCAGTAACCAAACGTCACCTTCATTAAAACGATGAACAAGGTAATATTATCACTGTGTGGAATTTTTCTTTCTTGGCCATCATCCTTATCTGGTATCGAAGCAGCGAAATCAGCCTAAGGCACATGGCATTGAGTCTTCCGCATCACGTGATATTCTCGCGTTGCTGTAAGAGTATGAAAGCGAGCGTAGATCAACAATGAGTTCACATCCCAGTAAAGTCTTGTTTCCAACTTATCTATCGCTTTTACAAAGTGTGGTACTTACATGAATTTATCTGTCCACAAATCATAAGGGATCAATTCATTTAGCCAATATATCAATCCATACGATTAACAATCAGTAATTTAATTCTTTGTAAGCGAAACCTTCATGTGAAGCCTTGAGATTGGCCATGTCTAAGTCTTCAAATTGGAAACTCTTATACTTCCATGCTTGTCGGTGAGTAAAAATTGTTAGTGTAATGTGATTTTGGGGTAGGCGTGATGTCAAGTGTCTTCTACATCGAAACTATATGACCTTTCTTTAGAAATAATGTTAATAACACCGAAATAAACAAACAATAAACGAGTAATTCAGCTGATAAGAAAGCTTGTTATTAGGCAAGTTATGTTTTTCCCATAGCAATTCTTTCACACTACGATTGTTTTCCTTCGTGTCATGTGCTTATTTCTTGAAGAGACTTACGCCAGTATATCATCGAGGAACCTCATTAGTCATTATCAAAGCCTATCATCAGTAATGTCTCCACAGTGGGGTTCATCCAGATCTTCATTTTCTGATCCATGATACTCTCAAACTTTCCTCACAGGTTATCTCTGTCAGACGAGGTCACGCTTGATTTACGACTCTGACAAACTTTCAACTTCGGACGTGATAAATTTCCCCGCTAGTAGTTAATCAAATAATGCATTTAAAATCATAAACAGTCTACTGTAATATCAACGCATTTGTCAGACGATATTATGTATAGTTTATATCACATGTTATCATCTTCTAAAAGCTCCCAGTCTAAAACGTCCTCAGTTTATATAATTAGTTAACTTGACATAGGCACTTATATATACATACCTCCTACATGCTTGTGCAGGATATTTATGTAAACCTGTGATTGTTTTTGGCGGGTAACGAGTTCAAATTGTGTACAAGATTTATTTACAAGATTATCTGGAGATTATGGTCTTAATTTAACGAAGTCTGGAAATTTTGTGCGGGGAAAATTTCTTACCCATTGGTGTGGGCTAAATTCTGGCTGCTGTGTCCAAAATCACAACCTTTGTTTACGGCGAGATGCTAAAGTGACTGCATATGACACACTAACTCTTGTCAGCAGTTTACATTAATCGTGGACAGTGTGACAAAAGCATGACGGGTTTCTCCATTCCTTAAACCCATATATATCTGACTGGATTATGAATAAATTTATTTATTTGATTAGTTCTTTACGCCATGCTCAAAAATATTGCAATATATGACGGTGACCAGCATTGTGATAGAAGGGAAGACCCATTTTTTCTAGCGAGCCATCACTTAACCCACTGAGCCATTGAGGTCAACCATTTGTTTACAAAATCTTCCGTTAAGTTTGTTACTTGAGGGATGTCGGATTGCATTTCCCTTATTTAACTCGATTAATCCGTTCCCGGTAACGAATAATTACATTTCTGATAACGAACTAATCCCTCACCAGGAACGGATGAACCTGTTTTGGCAGGAAAGGCAACCCGTCATCCCTAAAGTGGCGGATTTAACGGAAGATTTTTTCAGGGTGAAGATCAACATACATCCAGGATTATGTTACTGAATATATGACCACTGTCAGGCTGATGGGTGGAAGAGAGCGGTGTCTGTTTTCTCGAAGGAATTCCTTAGCAAACTCGACAAGGTGCTTGATAAACCTGTTTATATATAATCCTTAACAGGACCTTTACAAGAGCTGGATTCTAAGAATTGGTCTCTTGGAGCCACTATCCCACTTAAGTGGCCCTCACAAGTACAATTAAGACTTCGTATGGACTGGGCCAGACAAACAATATACATTTTAAAATTCACAGATGCTCAAAATGTTTTGAAAGGAGGACTGATATTTCAAACAAGGAATATTTGAAGTCACACTGTCTGACATTGTGCCAATTGTACCGTTGGCTATTAAATCATTTGATGCTTTTCTATCATTTCACCTGTTGTGCTGACATATTTATGAATATTCAATATCCATTCAATAATATGTGTCAGATGTCACAGTGATACGTTAACACATTTTAAATAATTGCGAACTTTACACGGTTATTTTCTTTCTCCGCCCCACAGGGTGTAGGTATAGCGCCTCATATAAAGGTTTGTGAGATTGGCTAACCATTTATTTGCTGAACTAAATCTAGCTTCTTAGCTGAGGAACAGTAGGGTGGGTTTTCTCATTTTTAGTGGACGCCAATACAATATTAGCTGGGCTTGCCGACTTTTCTAGTTTCTTTAAATTTAAATTTATCACGCAATTCTTTCTGAAAATTTGGGGATGGTCCTGACTGACTGAGCTGTCCAATGATTTGCTTCCTGAGGACAAATAGCCTTTCAACAGTGGGGGTTGTGTGTTCGAAATCAGCTCTCGCATGTTTCCTTTGCATCAGTTAGTCGGAAAGTATGTCAGATACCTGGCGAAGGGAACTGCTTCTCCCCGGGCTCAAGCCAATTTTCGTATAAACTTACTGTCATAGAAATAGTCTTCAAAGGAATAGGTGCTTCCCAAAGACCAGATGCCATTACGTCGCTGTTTGCGTCACGTGACCAGTTGAGGGTCGTCTGCGCGCTTACAAAGCCAGCGGGTA
Organism: Acanthopleura granulata; assembly: GCA_016165875.1. Taxonomy (NCBI): domain Eukaryota; kingdom Metazoa; phylum Mollusca; class Polyplacophora; order Chitonida; family Chitonidae; genus Acanthopleura; species Acanthopleura granulata. The sequence continues at coordinate 12,666,016 of JABBOT010000005.1, read as the reverse complement.
ACACACACGCTCTCTCACACACGGATATATGAGCGAAAGAGAAGCCGGCGTTTTTGCTGTTTGCCTCTCCAACCGACAGCGTCTACAAGCCGACCTCTGGCCCCTTTCATGGATTCGACAGCCTTTCAGATAATTTGAAGGCACAGAACGAGACCCGGGTCGAGCAGTTGGTCAGATATTTTCGTCTAATGTTTGCTAAAGTGCCAGAAAGTTGTCGGTGCCGGTATGAGTGCAGGCGTCGCGATATCGGTGTGGGATGAGGGCCCCGACCGTACCTCGGTGAAATCCCTTCTCAAGAACACCCTCAAACCAAGAACAAAGGATATTTCTTCAAAGTAATTCCAAGTGTCAGTTACCGCTATTGTTGAAGTGTCGGACGGGTGGAGTACCGTTGGCGGCACAAAGGTCCTTACTACCTGCTGACTACACCTTGACTACAATACCTGGACATAAGTCTTTAGGGACACGACTGTGAAAGAAGCACCCTTAAGGACTGTTAAACACAGCTAATCCCAAAAAGAATGCAGCCAAGCGGTCTGGACTTGGCTTTCTTAATTGCCTGGGTAAGTTAACAGCTTTTTACCGATCTTTTTCCAGATAGTTAATGAGTGCTTTTTTATCTTTAAGCCATATCCGCTTTCATCTCATGAATGAACCGCACCACGGATGGTTCTCTACTCGGAATGTGTTCTGATGTACGGATGGTTGCTTGCATGTGCTACCATAACGACCAGACGCAGCTGTCCAGGCGCGATACTGCACGCGGCAACTCTATCGCGCGGTTTCTCGTGAAGCCAGACTCTTGCTGTGATAGAGCCGTAAATCTCATCTCATCAATTTAGCGTTCACGGAGCCCGAAAATCGAACACGATCGCACTAATTCCAGAAAACCGTGGTGCCACGGGGGTATACATATTAACTAAGGCTTTTATCATATAACACAGACACGGTATGAAAGTCTATCATGCGCCAGACCCAGATTTAGAGCAGCCCAGTGATTATGTCCAAATCAAGCGTAAAACAAGCAATCAGTATTAGATGTCGCGTTCAAATACCAATGAGGTCCTTTAGGGTGTTTAAAATCGTACCAGTATTTCGTGTGGGGATCAATGATGAATGGCTGTATACCTATCACCGGGTGGAGACTCTTAAAGATATAGTTGTTTAACCCGTCGTTCCGATGAATATTACCGAGCAGAATGTTACATGACACACAGAGAAACCCCAACAGGGTAAAGACTCTCTTTAATATACTGTTGACTTCGCTTAGCCTTTTATCAATTACACTGTTTGTTTTAGCTTCTGTTGCGAGCTGTATGATATCTAGAGGGAACATATCCAGTCCACATGAAGCAACCGTCGGCTATTTGAACCGGTACGTTATGAAAAGAGATTAGCTTAGGTACCAAGTTGCAGATCGCGAAATGAAGGCGAACCTCTTCGAGATACGTGGCTTGTCACACGATGTTTACTGGATATTGATTGCACATTGGTTATTAATTTGTAATGTCTGAAAGCATTGTTTAAAACTCATTAGTCCTAACCATAACGGTTGCTATATATGCATATTTAATATTGACGCTATAATAACAAATCTAAAGACTTCCCTATAATTGGCTCTTTGCACTTTGCATCCTGGGTGGTTTATATACAGCGCCAAGCAAAAACATTACACACTTGTCACTATAACTTGAACGATAGGCATGTTACCACCGAAGACTTGGATAATAAGCCTTGAATAACATACCATTCAAAGGCCAAAGTAACCATTATCATTGCATTTATATTGAGGGCAAGCTGTAAAGTCCATGTTTATGCAGAAGGGTATAAATTGCCAACTATTGGGTATAGGTTAGTGCTGTATAACTATTAAAGCCCACTCACCAACCGGAGTCTATAACTGGTGAAACAACATTCCTGAAAGGTAGGGGTTAGCAGTACATGTACTATATATCTAGTACTGGTGTTTCCGGCACATGCGCATCGAACCCCTTTTTGTAATGAATGATGATATAAACAAAATTACCTTGAGCATAAGTCAAGGAGTTGCTTCATGGTTTTGATTACACCGTTTCTGCCTGCCATCCTTAAGCACCTAATATATAAACACATTAATGAAAGGCAGGATCTCATTTAGATGTCTGCGCTAGCTTGTAAGAGTCAAATAAATGCTGAGTTCAGCTCTCGTATCAACAAAAGAAACCTTCATTTAAAAAGTATCGCGTAGTTAAGTATAAAAGACTGACCTATTATGAGTATTTAACACAGACATTATATACACATTGCATCAGGTCTTTTGGCAGTTTGGAACACTTTGCTCTACATATACAGTTTTTTTTCACAAACTCTCACCGCAGTTTGTATGATATACGTCTTAGAGCTGTTAAAGTTTTCCAACATGCCCTTATTGAAGAAACATATAAACAAGCTGTCCCACATGTCATGTATTTACGTATACTGAGATATTCACCAGCCCACGGCGCTGTTCTAATTCCTTAACACGGCAGCTATTTGTGGAATTAACCTTATACATCTACGTTGCACGAAAAGTTGTTCTCTATGGCAGCTGTCAGCGATATTAACACTGACAGTAATACCAAATCAGGAGTTAGACATCAGTAACCCGGACCTGTGAGTGCACATTTCTATCTAAACCCAAAGTTTAACTTAATTCTACCACTCTCTGTGAAAAGACATTTTTCTCTTATGAATTGCATTAAGTCGTGAACTCCTTAAGTCTCTACCCTAGAATCAGAGCGATAGATATATATTTTCCTAGATCCATCAAAGATGATAATAACAGATTGGTTATGGGATTGGTAATAAGTTCGTGTGAACATCTACCCCAATTCTTCAACCTTTTCAACCACTGCTGAAAGCAATATTTCAGTATTTTCTGTGGGGAATGCTGAGAATTTTGTGGGCTCTAGAGGAATAATTCCTATGGTTTTATGATACAAACAATCATATTTGGCTTTATTTTTACAATACCTGTATGCACAAATTACTTTTTTAAAACTGTTTTAATGATTGAAAAGGTTTGTAGATTTACAGTAGGTACAGTAAGGTAAGCTAAGGAATAGACAGCAAATACGTGCGCAGAGAAATCGGCACTACGGCTTTCTGGCTGGCTATGATATACCGGGCCACAGATCATGTGATCCTAGCTTGGGGCTAATGGGTCATATAAGCATACATGTTTATTTCATTGACATGACGCTTTTATGAACAGTGACAATGATAGCGCGACTGAAATGCCAGTATTTCTATTTGACCTGGAAATTATTCGCGGATCACGAGTGTGAATTTTGAATTGGATTTCAGCGCTTAGTAATCGACATTCTTCCTTCTGCTGTTGGAAACTATTGATATATTCTCTGTTACATGTTATCAACTTGCTCGCTACTTATATTGTTTCTTGCATATTCCCTTGGGAGTTGGTGCTACAGATTGTTTGGGAAATGGATCTTGCTATTATACACTTGAATCGCCCCTTAATAGTCCACTACAGGATTATCGGATATGGCGCATAAATCTCTAAACATTGACTGTACTTTTAAAACCCTTTTCAAGCTTCAGAAATCTTATCAATCTTTGTTGTTGCATTTTGTGAGAATCAGCCCTTTAAGAGTATATTCCTAACCAGCTGTGTTGTCTTGAGGGATGGAAGACGAATTAGGGTGTCAAATGTCAAATCCTGACAGTTTTCAGTTTTCCATAGTTGTCTCTGGAAGAGAGAAGTGGACTTTCTTGGCTGTAGTCTTTTATATCCGTATCTATCATTTCATTTTTTCTTTCCCGTAGTTGTAACGCATGTATAGTAAACAAACTCTACATTTTGAGTTACTTTTTAACTTCATATGGTATGCCCGTGTGTGCCTGGTATTTTTGGTAGTTGTTGGGCATCTGCCTCCTTAAAACGACATTCTATGATCATTTACTCCATCCGTGAAACGTTTACAGTGGTTAATTCAATACAAAATTGTACCGCGTGCCTGGTGAACTGTAGTATAAAGATACAGCACCTTTAAGTGTTAAAACGAGCCAAAATCTTGGAACTGTTTATGTACGTACTATTTAAGTCTAACTCCCCCACGCCTCTTTCACCTTATATAACCTTTCTCAATAACAAATCTTGGAAACATCTATCCATGTACTATTTCAATCATGAAATCTAACAACTCTCTCACGCCTTCTTCAGCCTAAATAGCCCTATCTCAATAACAAAATCTTGGAAACATCTGTCCATGTACTATTTGAATCATGAAACCTAACAACTCCCTCACGCCTTATTCAGCCTAAATAGCCCTATCCCAATGACAAAATCTTGGAAATTTTTATCCATGTACTATCTGAATCATGAAACCTAACAACTCCCTCACGCCTTATTCAGCCTATATAGCTTGTAATACGCGCACAGGGTTTGTGGTATTATTTTCACGGTTAATACTCTTTGTCCCCTAGGCGACCCTTGGATAATTTTTTTTTTTTTTTTGTTTGGCCCAGTCAACTTTTCAATGAGACTGCGGTTTGTTAAGGAACCCATTGAGAAGCTGGGTGCCTTAAGACGCTGTATGTAAGTTGTAGCCCACAGCTGTCGAGGGGTTCAGTTCTCAGCAGCCGGCTGACGACCACCTCAATTAGTTATATCCATTTAGTACTCAGTTCTCTACTGTTGGTAATGATCAAAACCTTGTAGTAAAATATTGTACCGGGACCGTTGATAAAGCTAGCCGTATAGGTCAAAAGATCGTGAGCTTTTCTTAATGACTTGCAGGCCGCGTTCTATTTTTCCGTTATATATACAACACTCAATGTTGTGTGCGTCTGTCTGTCGAGAGACCGGAAGCAGCACACGCTGCGCACAGAGGGATGTCTGGGATGCTGGAAATCAGTATAGAGTTCTATGAGAAGATTACGCGTTGGATCACATCACCCATATGAAATACCGATACTGCAGCTTAACCTTAAAACTCTGACGCAAGAATTATGCTACATAGCTCTTATTTTATGGGGAATTTGGCACCGATGAGAACTCGCCATTAATTGATTTCCCTCCGAGGGCGTCCACATATACCTATAAAGCTTACATAAAGGTAGGATTTAGAGCCAATACATTTTGGCAGAAAAACAAAACTATTGATTACCACGAATTAGCATGCAATGCAGCAGAAACTGGAAGTCTAAAAGGCGGGTTTTACTAATTCGTCATCGTTACCTCCACCGTTAATCGTCCGGTTTTTGTGTCGAATTACCGTCTCGGGAACTTCTCAGTGGCCGCTATCAAACAGGCGGTAGTCTCAGACAATCCATCCATCAATCTGTTTTTTTTTTTTGGGGGGGGGGGTCTCTTTTTTTGTTTATCGAAACTTGTGTTGACTCTGTATCTTGCCTCTACAACTTAGTGTTCAATATTTGTCTCCTTTAGTCGCCTGAAATGACGAGGTCTCTAAATCTAGAGCCCCCAATACAAACGTCAGACCAGGAAGTTGGTCAATGTTTATGACCAAGGGATGCGGTATCTTCACTTCTCTACCAGACTTCTTTAAGTTACAACAGGTTTTGGGTTAAACTCATTTCTTCGCACTGTTTCTTTGTGTCTAACAGTGGGTCTCTACCTTCAAAATGAACGGTCAAAGACGTTCTCAATTATTATGAAGGAAACCAGTTAAACGGATGAAATCCATTGCGTTCCAGGTGACAACTCCAGTATTCGTATGACACTGGTAGTTCTGCTTCCAAGACCCACTTCCAAGACAAACCGAAGCAATAGCTCCCAAAGGAATATATAAAGAATAATTATATAAAAACTAAATAATTAAAACAGACGATGCAGTCGTCGTTTTCAAGGATGGAGGGAAGACAGTCTAGGCTTGGGATCCAGTCAATTCACACTTGTGCCCGTGAATAATTTACAGATCGAAAGCTAATATAGGCACCTCAGTGGCGCTTTGATTGGAATTGTTCCTAAAAGCCACATGCTGATGTAATATAAATGGATATCTATATAGCACCTAATCCCAAATGAGGAGCAATTAGATACAACTGTGATGTATACCGCTCTAGCCATATTATCCAAGTGAGTTAATAGACCAGAGGCCGGATTTCACCGTTTACGTATGACTATTTGCCAACTATCACACTATCGTCGCTGCTTAAGTTGTACTTCTCATGGTGTAGTTTTTTTTATGAGTATACTCACCGTGGGATTTTAGAAACTTTGAGTGAAGGTTTTGAATTTTCCGAGAAACACTACTAAGAACTTTTGACTCAAATTCAAATCGTCACATTTTACACAAACCTGCCACCGACTGAGTAATTGTTTTGAGTATATGAGTTATGTACCACTTTTACATGCTTTAATTAAAAACCAAACAGTTTCCAAAATATTGCGCTTTAGGGCCCTTGATATTTGATGTTCGTGCATTGATATTTTCTCATCGTTGCCGTCTTCTGTTGATCGTGCCCTTGTTTTCATCAATATGGTGTGCATATCTACACGTCACATGTGAGAAAGTTCGTCAGTAACTTGCCAAATGTCGATAGTTTACCCCGACTTCGATTCCCTACACCCATAAAATTCTCCGCTATCGTATAAAGTCAACATGGCATCAAACAATAATGTGACAAGGCCCTGTTCCTTTGATGAGCTTTTAGCTATTATCTCTTTTCAGATAGAAATCATATCGCTATCACCGTGGTTGGCCACTTGTTTGTCACCCTGGAGTAAATTGTGCTGAGATCAGATCGGATTTACTAGCTGTCATGTCACTTGTCTGAGTCCATTGTCACGATGTGACAGCCAAATTTAAGGCTGTCCAGAGTCAGTAACTCACACCGCCTAGCTGACCTCCGACCTACCGCCGGCAGGCGATCGGGTGAAGGCGTCAAGGGACAGATTGCATGGGTTACAAGTCTTCCCCGCTTCGAAAAGTAATACTTTGGCCTGTCTGCATTTAATAAGACTACAAAACAGTATATAATGGTACCATTTTCTGTGCGCTTGAAAGGGTTGGAAAACTGTAGAGATGTAATACAATATATTTGTAGTGACATGCATAACTTGTGCCGGACGAGGAAATAAGCCTGACAGGCGAATTTTAAGCTGCCACTTGTCCACTAGTTACTCCACTAGCTACTTTCAGTCATTATGAATAATATGCACTGTACCATTAAGCTAAACCGGAGTTCACCTGACATAGTCACATGTGGACTTTAGTTGTCAACATTAAACGATAAAAGTAGGATTTATATATAACTTGATAACCTTGACAGCGTAGCAAGTCTAGGAAAATTTTTAATGAAAGACATGAAAAATACAAATATAGGTACACTATATGCTTGGGAGCAAATCTAAAACGAATTGGTTATAAACGACGGCGGGATAGCAGTGTCATGTGTGTTATGTCTGTGGTATCAACATATCTCATTTGGAGGGGGGATTCTGAATGCCAGATTCACAGTAACAGTCAACAGTCAAACAGTCAACCCTAACGCTGATTACGTGTGCAGCCTCTGTAACCTGAATAATCTGCATACTTGATCTGTGAAACCATGCTATAAGGATTTCACTGAATAAAGCAAATTCCAACATTCAAAGCAAAATAGTGTACTACGAGCATTATCACAGTCATTGCAACGGGATGCATAATTACTGGCTGGCTAGTGAACAACAGTACAACGGCTGAACAGTCCACTTCAAGTCGAATGCAATTATTTGGGACTAAATTCATAGCCCTTGACTGTAAGTGATTCTCTTTTTGATATAGTATGTCCTTGATAATTGCGCATTTCAGCCAGGTGTATTTAATCATGGCATATTGACTGCCATGAGGATCACGTACCCGCAGACATACATCTTCTCTGTAATAATCATTGCCCTTAGCCAAAAGTTAGATTTATGAGCTAGTCTGTAGGCGGCACACGTCTTGATTTGTAGATAGTGTTCACTTACTGTCAGGCGGGGAAATTGGTCCGACTTCACTCCGGTTCATGGCTCCCAGGGCCAGGTTCCAGGAATGAAGCAATAAATCGGATTCCAGCACAGCGTAAAATATCCCTAAAAACAATGTGGAACATGCGCGTTTATAAGAGTTACCACTGTATGCGTGATATATAGCCCGAGGGGAAAAAGACTGCTAATAAATTTAGGCCTTTTGGTTCGATTAGCTTTTTTAATCAGACCGAATAGTGTCGGAAAGAAAGACCGTTGGGGCGTTGGCGGAGATCGCGTTGTGTGGGTTGTCTCCCTTGTTCGATGCCGGCCACCCCCAAGACCACCTATCTTGCAATAAAATTTGACAGGAAGCAGAAGTGTAATTAATGCAACTCCCACTGGGAGAGTATATCCCCGAGTAATACGATAATCAAATTTTGGGAGCAGTTCATGTCAGATTCGTGTCTATATAACAGAGCCTTTGTTTCTATCATGGAGCTCGGTGTCATCTTGGATGACGACATTAGGTCTGATTGGAGAGATTGAAGCTGGCAGCAACCTGATAAAGCCACATCACGTGACCCGAGACGCGAATCTCTCCTCACAGCTGCGCAACGGTTAACGAGATGTATAATAGTAACATATACATGAAAGGTGAAAAGACGTGTCTCGTTTGCTTACACTTTTTCTCGGCTGATTGGATTATCGAAAAAGAACCTGTCCACCAGGTCACAGAACCAGCAAGTGAAACAAACGTTATTGCAAGTCGAGATAAACTCTATTTTGCTGCGTTGTTCTCCTTTAAAATGTTTTTGTTAAGGAATCATGCGAATCTTAGCGTCTGTTTTTACCAATGCCTCGGACAGCCAGTGAGTATATGAAAGTCGTTAAAGTGTCTAAAACGGTAAGTCGTGCTGTTTCACTCCAGTGCTTTCCTTTTCAGTTCCCTTCCTAAACAAACTGATCTTAAATTTTTCACACGACTTCCCAAGATAATTGTTTTCTTTTCAAATAAAACTGACGGTTGAACAACTGTCCAAACCTTCCGACTCTATTGTCTTTAAAACCTTAAAGGATTTTACCTACAATGTCAACTGTATGATATATACTAAACAGTGGTATAAAAGCATGAACTATGAAAGGTGAAAACACACCTGCAAATGTACGGAAGCATACCTCAACTGGTTCCTAATTAAAACAACGTTAAATAAATATCACATTTGATCATATGGTTCTTCTTAATCACATTATAAACGCGATAACGGAGACGATTGTTCCCTTCCTGAGGTCGCACAGCGCTATGTATAGTGAGAAAATACTGACACCGAATGTATGGTGGCGTTGAGTGTCTGATCTAACACGATATTGGTACCATAAACGCATGCGCGAAATCACGTGATGCGCCCTTCACTCCATGCACCTCATATCTGACAGTGTGGGAGATCTTTAACGGAATCTGTCCTGCCTTGAAGAAAGCATTTTTTTTATATTTGATAAAGTGGTGAAAGTTGTCTTAACAGCATTTCATGTGTATCACGCGGCGTGGATTTTGTCTCTGTGGTTTCGAGACTCCACGTTATAAACCATTTAAGGGCCATACTTCTCACACGGCGCAGCTGGTGTGGAGAGTTACGTGGTGCCGGTAAGGCTCAGTCTATATAAGCCAGCTAAGGGGACAGAGAAGCTGTTCTCCATCAGAAGTCGCGTTCTACAGCCGTCACCTCCGACGACCACAGATTCCTGTCTTACTTTGGCACGCGCACTGAGGGATACAAAAACATGAACGACAAGGCAAGTAATTAGTGTGGGAATGCGACGTGCCAGAGTGTCAAATTCTGACACACGGGGATTTCTGACCTAGAAGCTCCACCGCTAAGGGTCTGTTAGCCGGAATCTGCTCTCTGTCGTTGTTGATATCCACCAGTGCCAGCAGATCGCAGCTGACAGCCTTCGTCTCACGTAATGACCCAGCGACGCGCGCGAAAACCATGTTCGCCTTGCATACGTCGGCTAGATATTACGTGCTTAAGATGAGATATATAACTCCCTATCTGGTTAAGCTGTTGTGGGTAATGCGTTCCAGAAATCAACAAATAGGAGTGCCAATTACAAATTGATTAATATAAATAAACAGAACGGGGGTAGGGTGTAGTTAATCTAAGTTAATAAATGGACCAAAGTGATCCATAACTTGTTTAAGTGGCATTTAGAAGTTGGGATGGACGTTTCGTTAACGATGTTAGTATCTACACCGAAACATAGTGATAACAAACCAAGAAGTTGTATATCCATAAGAAAGACATGCTCTAGTGTACAAAATCATCCATTTAAATGGCCGGTTGGGAAAATCACATAATAGCTGCTTACATAGATCTTTGTAGTCACTTACATCATGTATTCCGCACTATTTTGAAATGTTGCCTGAAGAGAAGATCCACAATATTTTGAGTTGTCCATTGTTCAGAGAGTCTCTCTCGCCGAGATCACGTGTTCTCTGCAAACTGCATGCCCTTTATCAATGCCGTAACACGGTAGCTTTGAACAACATGCCCTGTATTAACGATGTCACGCGTTCGCTGCAAAAAGCATACCCTTCAACAATGAGACCGCATAGGATCATCAATTCGGTAACGCGTTCACTGCAAAAGACATACCCTTTATTAGAGATGTCACGCGTTCGTTGCGAACGTTATGCCCTTTATCAATGAGGGCACTCGTTCGCTGAAAAGGGCGTGTCCTGCATAAATGAGGCCACGCGTTCACTGCAAACGGCATGCTCTTTATCGCCGAGGTCATGCGTTCGCTATAAACGGCATGCCCCTGACCAGTGTTGTCACGCGTTCGCTACCCTGCATCATTGCGGGCACGTATTCGCTGTAAACGGCACCCATACGGTCACCCGTTTGAATTCAGTCCTTCCTGGTTTGACTGTACCGGTGCTTCATGCCAAGTGCTTTGTTTGATACCTGGCGAAGAGACAGCGGTTTGCTCTGGGGATGTCAAGTGGTTTCTTCTGCCCCTTAACCCTGCACAGTTGATCCGTTTTCTTGAGCCCTACTTAAACCCGCGATCAACAAAATGATCAAAATTGATATGGTACTGTAAATGGGCAACCAGAGAACAACTCAGCGCTCAAATGATATCAATGAGCAAAATAACGAGGTAAGATCTTTGCTAGTCACTGCATGAATCTGTAGGAAACGTTTGCCTTGACTTGGCTTCGCATTGTATCATGTTGAGACACCAGTCGGACCGGTGTCATTTTAAAGTGTTTGGCTACGGTGTCGTATCTCGTGCCTTTAGCCAGATATAGACCAGTATAACTGTCCGTAATGCATCCGCAATATTTTTGAAAGCGACGCCAGCTCCAATCTTTTAAGCAAACAAACAGAACTACTGGTTGCCATGTTTTATCCGCGATGAGTAAACAAACAATCAGGACCATTTGCTTGGCATTATTTGTGTTTAAGAGAAGTAATGTCTGTAATTCTCTCCGTACTTAAACATCCTACATGTGTAAACTGTTCACGGTGTTGTTATATTGAACTTCCAATGACTTAAGAAGTCATGCTATGCTTGAAATGTATATGGGGGAGGGGCGCTATGTATAGTTTAAAGGATACATGGAAAGGTTTGGCTTTATATTGTATTTATGCCGCTTAGAATGTGTAATAACATTAACAAGTACAAAAAAAATTCTCAATCTTCTTTTTAGGGGTAAAAATGGCTGTAAAGTACAGTTTTCTTAAGTCCCTAGCGGTCAGCCCGAAAATTAAGTAGCTTGCTGTGGTGACGTCAACGTAATGAAGTAATGCTGTTAAAACCACTCTTTGGGAGGGGAGGGGGAGGAACTGACCGAAAAGGGGGAGGCGCTCTCCCCACGATGTCATACAGCTTGAGCACGTCACCTTGCCTACAGCACTATCACCCAGCTGACAGTAAATCACGTGCTGAGTGAAGAGAAACAAATGTCTATTTCCTTTTCATTTGTTCATACTCCTTGTTACTTAATCCATGAACTCTCCCATGTAGTCTTCATGCAAAAAACTGTTGGAACAGCATCGGGTCGCAATCGGCGTAGGGCTCGGTGATAACCAAACAGAGCCATTTCAGTCGAACTTCGCTCGAAGCAAGCGGGAATGAAGTGATCGGAGAAAACTCTGCTGTGATCATTTGGGGAAAAGTTGTTTCGCTTCGTTTTCCTTATCCATACGTGTGTAAATGTCACATCACGAGGAAACTGGAAGAGGCTGACGCCCGAATCCTTCCCACTCTTGTTGGAACAACCAAAAATGGCACACCAACCCATCCCTGAACGGAGAAAAATATGTAGGAAAGAATACGTTGTTTGCTTGCAGAAAAACAAAATGGCGCCGATTGAATATACGCTCCAGTTCGTCACTATAGATACCAAGGCACGGGGCACTTCTGGGGTGTACGCCGCGCTCCTAGAAAATTCATCGATGATATTTCCGAAAAAAATGCGACACTTGACGGCAACTATGCATACAATACAGGTGTAATTAAAAGGTATAAAATATGTCACAAATATGAAAATTTTTTAAAAAATGACATAATTTTCTTCATTTAGCTTATAAATATAATCTTTGTTTTAGGGATCCTTTTCATGTATCCTTTAAATTAGGCTCACTTCAACTTGGGAAGCCAGTGAACACTCTGAAGCTGTATATAAAGATTTTACAGTAAGGCAGCAACACTACCCTGAGAACAGTGCCCTGATTCAAAATTCACGAACACCACCTACATTGCCAAATCCTATGAATAACGCCATATATAAATGGCTTTTAAATGTTATGAAAACACAGTACTTTGAGTCAATCGTGACCCACTTCGTCTATCTTCGAGTTTACGTCCAGACTATCCGAATCTAGACTTGTGTGTATTGAGTGGCCATCTTCCCCCAAAAGGCGGACTTGGTCGCAGTTTTAAATCTAAGTAAAATGTTTTCATTGCGAGTGGAAAAAATAGCGAAACCATGCAAGCAGTATTAATTTTGAACTTTTTGAATTTTTTCAATTTGACAAATAATTTCTTACGTATGGTCATTTGTGTTCAAGATGGCTACCTATATAGAGTCTTCGTTCGAAGATGTCTTGTTGTACGTCAAACGTTCTCTAAGAGTGACAGACATATATCCCTGAGAAAAGCAGGTCGAAACATTATTCAACGCATATCAAGGTCAAGGTCAAACTATTTTTAAGAATCGCCGTGCTCTTCGGCCTAGAAAAGATACATCTTGGTGAGTGAGATGGCTCTCATTTACTGATCATGGCAGAATTAGCAGTAAGTTTAGGGTGATAGAATATGTAATATGTCAAAGGTCAAGGTCGTTTGATGTTCCTAACTCACTCATCTTTAACTCCCTGCCTCGTAATGCGCAAGAAAACAACGAGTTCTTGTCTGTATTTACATCCCCTTGCCCATCAGTGTATTCGATTGGAATAGAAATCTTTACCTTAAAGCCCTGAGACAAATAGGAAATATTTCCGCCCACAGCAAAATATGGAACTGTCCATGTACTATTAACTGTACCCTAAATTGTGTGATGACTGCTTCTTATAAGAAATGATTTATTTATTTTTACGGTGTTTTACGCCGTACTCAAGAATATTTCACTTATACGACGGCGGCCAGCATTATGGTGGGAGGAAACCGGGCAGAGCCCGGGGGAAACCCACGACCATCCGCAAGTTGCTGGCAGACCTTCCCACGTACGGCAGAAGAGGATGCCAGCATGAGCTGGGCTTGAACTCACAGCGACCGCATTGGTGGGAGGCTTCGGTCATTGCGCTGCGTTAGCCACGGAGGACCCCTATAAGAAATGAGAAAACTTTATCACGTAAAATCAGAGCTGTGCAGACTGTTGTTCATTTCTGCATTAGGGACGATGATTTGTGTACTTGTGTAGCATTATATCTCTCCTGTGTTAGTAGAGAACATTGTATAGCCAATCAGATGTCAGAAACTCAGTCGTCAATGCGCGCAGGGGGAGGGGTGTGTGTATGTATGTATGTATGTATGTATGTATGTATGCTTGGGTTTTACCTCGTGCTGAACAATTGTTTTGTTATTTGACGACGAGGAGGCCTTAGAATGTATATATACTGAGCCTTCTTGTGGCAGAAGTGCTGTCGCCACTGGAAGACAACGACACTCTGCCCAGTCACATTATACTGACACTGGGTGGACCAGCTCTTAGTTCAGAGCACCTTTTTAAGTGTTTGGTATGAACCGATCCGGGACTGCTCCCGAATCTCCACACTTAGAAGCGTGCGCTCTAACCAGCAGGCTACAGAAGCTGTTCGCGGGAAGTGGTACCCCATTCCTGGGCGCAAATGAACGCTATTTAACTCACTAACCCAAACCCATCGGTTTCTGTCGGATTGTATTCAATCACTCCATACATGTAATCTGTTATCCCCCTTATCCCGTTCACTATCCTACATATACCCAGTGGCTAAACATAAATCGTCTTCTCTGTCTCTCTTTTCTTGACACCCCTTAGAATGCAATAACGTGCCAGTATACATTTGATAAGAACTCATAATATCTACCTCGAGGTTCCATTACCTCCAGGGAGCTGTAGTACATTTACCCTTGCTGCTGATATTTGCACCCGGCCGTCGGCTCTCTTTTCGAGAGACAATGCTCGTCTAGCGTGCATGTTTGCAAGCTGAGTAAGCCAATACAAACCTTTCGTCACGCTTAAAACAGAAATGCTGCACAGAAGTGGTGTTAGATGCCATAATTTATGCCACCTGTCCCTGTAATGTGCGTTGTTAAGAGGGGATGAGGCAAATCTGGTTTGCCTTGGTCCCATCGTAAAGAGTTTTATCACTACCTGTAGAAACACGGGAGATAACTTATCTACAGACATCACAAGAGGTGCTAGGAACCGTTAAATCTGCTATGAATCATTTTAACTCAGCTGTGGTTAATAAGCGAGGCTGGAGCCTCGGAAAGAAGGCGCAGATAACAGAGATAAATCGTGCTCCTTTGTCCTATTTCACTGTAACACAGCTTGCTTAGATGCTTTAGTGGCATAGATACAATTTATAGCAAACACGGATGGTTTGATTTACTGATTTGTTGACTCACTGTTTGCCAAATTGATTGATTTTGTAATTTGTGATTGCCAAATTGATTGACAGTGTGATTGATCTTTTTGGTTGATTTATTGATTAAAATTTAATAATCGATCGCTGACTGAGCCATTTGGTTTACTGGTTGATAGAACAACTTGTCCTTTAACCCCCACTGATCTATAATTAACCCTCTTGACTGTAAACTGACGCGCCGTTACACCTGTAATAGATCACAAAATGGCTCTGACATATTCTGGATAGGTCTACCTTCTCGTCACCAGTAGCACTTTTTATGCTTTCGTCTGGTACATCAGTCGGTTTGAGTTGTTGGGCTGGTAAAAAGAAATACCATATAAGCACTACGGTAAGCACATCATAGCAGACATCAATGAACAGTTATGGCCAGCGTTGTCTTTCATAGGTTTTATTTATTTATTTTTTGATTGATGTTTTACGTCGTACTCAAGACTATTTCACGCTTACGAGGGCGGCCCACATTATGGTGGGAGGAAACCGGACCGAGTCCAAGCCGAAACATACGAACATCAGAAGATTGCTGGCGGGCCTTCCCACGTACAGCCAGTGGGGAAGTCAGTATGAGCTTTTATAGGCTTCTGTGCATAGCCAGTCCTTATGATAACACAATATTATTACAGCCATAGCTAAATCTATGTAAATATGATTTAAAAGAAAAAAAACCTCGGCCAACAATGAAACTGTGTGGCATAACTGCTAACGTCTACGAGTCAGAAAATCTATGTAGTTGAAGTAGAATCGGAGTTTTAATCACACTTATAATGTGTGATATGGCCTATTGCGTCTCTATACCCGACTTCAAAAGGCGCCGTTCGTTTTGATGTAATCTACAAGGCCGAAATCTCGCAATCTGGGTATGTTTGGCCGGGTCTCCGCGGAGATGTCGTTAGTGATGGAAAACATAAACTGAGTATGGTAGGTTGTTAATGGTACGGATTTCAAGGCGGATCGAGTTACTTATACACAAAATATGCATTAAATATAGTTATGGGGGCGTATAGGCGCCGAATTCGCTTTTGATAATCGCATTTTTGAAATATCATAACATTTCCTTGTTGTTTTTTCTTTTCTTTTCTTGTTTTAGCATAACTCAACCGCTGGTTCTTGAACCAGTGATATAAGCCGCCCTCTTCTTTCCTGTTTATGGATATATCATTTCTTGTATGTATTCAGATTTTCGAGCTTGCCGCGTAGTGATCCCATGTCTCGCCTATAGTCTATAACGTTGCATACTCTTACCACGTTCGCATTCCACAATGCCAAGGATTGTTGTTCTTTCGCGCCCATCTTGGTTTCTCATAGGTCACGCTGCCCAGAGATTCTGAGAGTTCTTTCATGGGATGACAATTACATCGAGTCCACAATCCCACTGTTTTCATGTTTATTTCCAGTCAGCCCACGAGTGACGATCATTGCCAGACGACCCCTTCAGAAGTGTTAACCTCGCGACTCTTATCGGCTCAAGGGCCTTAGCTCGAAAGCTCGATTACGCAGCTCGGCAAAGAATGAATTTAAGGCTTGAGAGGAATCCCAACGGTCCCTAGTTTATTTATAGCCAACTCAACTGATACTTCCTGTTTAGCACTCGGCATGGCCCTGCATCCGACGTCTTGTATTCAATCGCCCTGTGTTAGCACTATGAGATAATTAGACATCCTGTTATCAGATGAGAGGAGGAGATGTTACTAGTGTTCCTTACACAACGGCTAAGCTCGTTGAGGAGAAGGACCGCGTGCTGCTAAAGAAGATTTAGTCGACTTTCATTCCAAGCATTCAATACATTCCATCTGAAACTAAACAGAACTACATGTCCTCCGAACATATCGGGGTGAAAACATACTTCTAGTATAATTTGTATTTTTCTTTCAATGCAAAACACTACAGGAGAGAGAGTAAAACCAGACCACGGCAATGTTGTGACAGCTGACAATTAAATGGCCGCACATAACTGATGAAATCCGTCCTCTTCTCAATTTTTCACTGTTGAGGTATTTTTTCTAAGTGTTAATGTAATTGCTTAACAATTACATTAAGAACATATACGTCTCATACCACCATGGCTTGGGCGTCATTTAGTAGTGGAGTTAGCACTGTCCCTTTGAATTTTATGTGAACAGAATGTGTCTGTTTGGCTGGAAATGATTTTCAAATAACGAGACATGTAAATTTTTCTATCGGTTTATCCCTTCAGCCCATTGCAAAGATATACAAGCCAGACACCATGAGATGAGCCCAAGGTGAGCCAAAGTTGTCGTAGGTGGAAAGTGGAATACCATGAATTACATTGCTGTATATGTAAGAAGAAGACAGCCCCTCAGTTCTGCTATACAAGTAGTGGTCATAATTAACCGCCTCCGTTCTTTTTAGTGGCATTTACAGAAACTGGTACAATTATAAGTAAGGCTGGGGTTTCATATTCTTACCGAGAACATCTTTGTTTGGTTCCTTGGTTTGTTGCAACACGGAGTTCCCATGTAGCAATTAACATTGTGATTAAGATCACCCGAAACGTCAAGTTGCAACCCAAAGCTTGTTATCTCCCTTAAAAAAACCCTAATCTTGTCAAGTTATCATTCCAGTATTCCTCTACTAAGCTTTGTACTTGGATATGTTTTGCATAAACACACTGTGTTGGCCACGCGATTGCCATGGTACCTTGAGTAGTCAGGAACATGGATGTTGAAAAAAGTACAGCTTATCGTTACAATTTCCACCGCTAACCTCTGAGAAGTCGCTAAACAGAGTATGCAGTCAATTCGTGCGACCTTGTCAAAAACAGGAGATTACTTTTGTTTTGTCTAGTCAAAACAGGGAAGATTTCAACTATATATCTTTGGTAAAGGGAGCACTTACTGATGAAGTAGGCCGGCCTCCGTGGCCGGGTGATTAGCGCACTATAGTGCGGCGTATTAACCTCAGTGCCTCTCACCAATCCGGTTGAGGCCGGCTACATATTCGGCCGTACGAGAAAAGGCTTGTCTTGGTCGTGGGCCTCAGTCCTCCCATACTCAGCCCGGCTTTCTCGTGCCATAACGCTGGCTGACGTCGTGTAAGTGAAATATTTCTGAGTGCGGTGTAAAACAACAAGCAGATAAATCAAATAAATATAATAATTTGTGTCATGAGCTCGATCTCTGAGCTCGTCCTTCCGTGTAGAATCCCTAATGATATGTCAAGTGTTTCAACTCGGCAAAATCTCCACGATCCGCGAGGTTTTTTCCAACAGGCAGATTCTGGCAACATTGTGAATACTGTGCCTATCTCAACCAGATTCTGACAGGCATACGTTTTGCAGCATTGTGAATATTGTGCCTATGTCAACAAAAATCTCAGTCAGGCAGACGTTTTGGCAACAGTGTGAATATTGTGCCTATATCAACGAGAATGTGAGGCAGGTAGGCGTTTTGGAAACATTGCGAATACTGTGCCTATCTCAACGAGATTCTGACAGGCAGACGTTTTGGCAACAATGTGAATACTGTGACTATGTCAACGAGATTCTGACAAGCAGACGTTTTGGCAACAATGTGAATACTGTGCCTATGTCAACAAGAATCTGAGTCAGACAGGCGTTTTGGCAACATTGTGAATACTGTGCCTATCTCAACGAGATTCTGACAGGCAGACGTTTTGGCAACAATGTGAATACTGTGACTATGTCAACGAGATTCTAAGTCAGGCAGACGTTATGACAGCAATATGAATAATGCGCTTATATCAACCAGTTCATCTTTCTGCGTTGCATAATCCATCTTCTATTTATAAACGCTTTCGGTATTTCATTTAAATTTATAACTTCTAGCTGATGATCTAGAAAGGAAAGTCTCTGTTACTAAATCTGGTATACTTATTGCTATTAATGTTAACATCATACACAGTATGTAGTCATGTGTATGTATATGGAGATAAAGCCCAGACAAGAATAACCAGGTGGCTATATATATAACAGAATTTTTTGCTCTCACGGTGGATAGATATGAAAAGGTTAGCTAATGCTATAGGGCTTGACTGTATACTGATATGTGTCAGCTGTATGAAAAATGTCACCACGGCCATTTAGTTATAATACAGGCAGCTGACCGATGTCAAACACGTAGAGGTCATGAAAATATTTATGATTGCTTGTCATCTAATGTAAATTTCCGGTTTTCGGTGGAAGGTTTGCGGGAGTTTAGTCAGAGAATAATGAACGCATGAATGCAATTGGTTCTTGGGTAAATGACGTCACATTTATGCCGACCTTGACCGCTGGATCTCCTTGACTAACACAAATACCCTGGCCTGCCTATAGCTTAGTCGTTTGCTTTCTTTCGAGAATAGTTATACAGTAATTATCTTATCATCCTCTGTGTTTCTTACGTGTACAAATAAAAGGAGCCAAATGTCCGTAATGATTGTTTTCCTTTTACATCTATATATTTTAACAATACACTTCATATGTGATTGTGGCAAGTAAAGCTAGCTATATTCTTGAATATTTCCGTGTGAAATAGGCTTTGGTTTTTACCATTGTGTCCTGTACGAAAATAGCTGAATAACGTGTTAAATATATAGAACCGAGCAAAAGTGAAGAACACTTTGCGAAGCTATCTGCTGATATAAATTTCTATTTTCCTTGGGAAGAAAATTTTGACAGTTTCCATGGTTCATTCTGATACCGTGTATCCCTATGTTCGCAGTGTTTCTTGTGTATGAATATCCCGCCATTGTAATCTCACCTAGAAGCACAACCACCAGGTGTTTTGCATCTCTGTATCGGGTAAATGCTAAATGATGGTCGTATAAGACAAACCTATGGATAATGTTTGTGCCGAACTGACAGATCCTGCTGCTAAGCATTAGACATATATCAGTCTGCAAAGAGAACCCAACTGTGTTCACGCCGAGTACTCTGCAAATGTACCTCTGTGGTGCATTGCTGCTAAATTACCTGAGGCAAGTGTTCTTCTCTTGTCCTCGCAGCAGGTAGCATCCCTGTTTCGTTTTTGTCCAACGTGACAGCATCATGGAAATGTATGCTTATGTCATTCAGCACTGGGTCTGTTACCTAGATACAGCCCCGTAAGCTTGTGTCGTATACCGGTATTTTACGTTGCGCGTCCCCTTTTTAGTCGATCATTCGAAAGGCTCTGTATTTGAACGATCATGTACCGAATCAACAATCAACACAGTCTTCACTCGTCTAAAAGTTCCAAACATAGGCGCATTCAACCAGAATACAGTCAGCGTCTGTAGATATGGTCATAACAATCGACCTGCTGTCCGGTTCTATTTACAGAGGCAACACAACAAGTCCTTCGCCCAATACACTTCGTCCATCATTTCAGGCACACATCCGTGCAGATGCACTGCTGAAGAAAAAGTCAGCCACTCGTCCAGACAGACACACTACGAGAGAGTCAGCCACTCGGGCGTGCAACCGCCCATCAAGATGTACACGAGGTAGCATACATGCCTACTGACATCCATGTCAACCGCCACTTGCTCATGATCAGACAACCACCCAACAGAACAAGCACTGAAACTCATGCAGACAACTATTTGCCCAGACAACCGCCCAGTGAGGCAAACACCGGTTTAGCTAAATGTTCAGATACTCGTTCAGATGCCCAGACAACGCCCATACCCATTCAGTTACAGATACCATTATTTCATAATGGTAACCATCCATACCACAATTCGTTCTGACAAATACCCTCCCGACAAACACCCACCCAGCTGGACAACTTCAATTCAGACCAAAACCCACCCAAACAACCATTCAACCAGGCAACTGCACAAGAGAAGTAGCCGTTCAGATATAGGCAACATTCATCCATGATGGCACTCATCCAAATAACGATTTGTGTGAATAGCCGCCCAAACTATCATAAGTGTAAATATCAGCCAAAACAACCATTCATGCCGGCATGACTCCTAACAACTATTCGTGCAAATAGCAATGCCAACAACCATTCGCGCAAGCAGCAATCCAAACAACGATTCGCGCAAACAGTAATACAACCTGACAAGCGCTTTGTCAGACACACAGATTATTCAATGACACCTAAACAACAATTCGTCCAGAAAAATACGGGTGGTTCGCACAAATACACGTGGTTCAGACAAGCACTCGGTCAGCCAGAAAAGATTGATTCATACTGCCAACCAGCCAAACAACCACGCATGCGTCCAAGTAAACCAATAACCGAGGCACCCACCCATCCATATGTACACGGACATATGTCGAACATGACAGCAAAGATCGATATATAACGGCAATCGTCTCTAAACTGAGATATATCTGAAACTTTGTAACAAGGTCAATCCATGTATATTTGTGTCCCCACAGATTACACAAACTCTTCTATGGGATGCAAATACCACACCTGTGATCAGCCGTGCAAGTCACGTGTTCTGAGGTAGACAAGAATGGAAGGCTCCTTGTCCCAGTATGTCCGGTCTGATCAGTATTCAACTCCCGAACGGACGGTCGGGGTCAAATTATACAGTATAGCCACAACAACACGGCGTAATCGTTACACTTATTCCAGTACATATTTTCACAGCCTGCCATTAGAAATGGCAGCTCCATACTAATACGGCAATGAATACGCTCGGGTGTGGTACCTTAGGGGCTGTCATATCTATGCTGGGTTTTCTTAAGTCCTTTGTCATTAGCACAGGCAATTCAAAATCGTGGGACAATTCCATGGAAAATCCCCGCGTCTTTAAGCGCACTGACCATAGTAGATGTCCTTCAGGCATTTACTGAAGATGCTGCATAATCAGTATACCAATGAAGACGTGACGTACCGTACTAATTACCCTTTGTAGTATATATACAGATATACCGGTTGTATTGACGTATGTACTAGTACAGGTGTGGTCCTAAGTGTCAAGCAAAAGAAGTTAAATTGCGTATACAGGACTACAAGATGTTCATGAAACTGCCTAAACATGTAATCCTAGCAATGAAAGATATGAAAACAAATATATAGTACAACTGAAAACTTTTAATGACGCTGATAGAAACATATTGTATGTATTTTGCGAAATCCAAGGAAAGCACGGTAGCTTAAGTGCGATTGGTTGGCATTGTTTTTCATAGATCCAATCCATTTGCCTAGTTAGGCAAGCTTTACCTCACGTCTTCAAGATGACGCTTCATTTCACCAATCACTTCGCGATCATAAGTCCAAAATATATAGTGCATATATATCCTAATAACAGTTATCTTATGACGTACGCAAGAACCGAGGATCTGGTCTGAGATGATAAGATCAAAACAGGCAGTCAACCAATGCTATTCGATCAGTTTGATTGAGAGTTTTATCAGTTACCAGGCTATGAGTAAGTCTTACCCTACCAACACTAACCAACCAATCAAAATCCCGCTCAACCTACCCCCGTATCCAACAAGCGATAGGTGTGATCATTGAAAGATCTGTCTAAACCATGTCAAGTAATCGCATGACCGACAAGTCACGCATCTCGCTGTTAATAAACTATGCTCGAGAATAAGGTCTTATGAAGCACTGTGGTAAATTATATGAAATATGCTTGGTGCTACGCTAGTTGATGATCATTTGACACCTTCGCACGAGTAGAACTGATTGGTTTTCTATGTCTTAAATTAAGGCTAGAAGTTTTTGAAATGATTGTTTTCTTAGACTGAACTATCATGGTGGACATAAATAAATAAAGCAGTCACCGGTTGCCGTGGCGATTAATCACTTTGTTTCTCTATGCGGGTGTTTATTTTACACTCAAGCTCAAATGTTTGTCCACGTTTTTGTCTCCACAATCCGGAGCGGTATTAAATTGCGATAGTTTCGCATGGTTGAATAATAACACACATATTCTGTTGGTGTTGAAGTGGGTGTCAGCGAGCCTCGTCTTGTCACGGGTAGGGAACAAGACAACTTGTTGTAGGAGCATGACGTATATTAATTAAGCATTCATTAAGGTAGACTTCAGGTGTCAAAAAAATTACCCTGTATGCTGTATACTTAGTTGACAACAATCAAGCGCACTATGTCGTTTTACGCTTTCATGCATGATATATATTAAATGTATTTGTGAGTCTTCCGTATGCGTTATCTCTAGTCCGCAGTTTTAATTTAGATTGTTTATTAAAATAATAATTTGGTGTAAAGGGGAGGCGTATATATTAAATTAACTTCCGATTATCTGTACACATCACCTGTCAGTGCTTTTAGGAAACAGCACTCTGTCATTTGATTAATCATTCGTCATTCATTCGGACAAGCAGACAGATTAGCGCAGCATACCTTTCAATGCTATCGTATAGCCGACAATGGTATACCATGTTTCAAATGGAGTGTCAGTCCCGTTGAGCTGACGAGGAGAAGGCTTCTTAATACATGTACAAGTAGAAGACATACATAATACATAGCACGTTCAGTTCCTCTGGCTCAGGCATGCATGAAGTGTCTGGAGCGCTTCAGTACTTATAGTGCCAGCTTGGGAGAGAGAAGGTAAAAGGCTGCTAAGGGCTGTACGGTCTGCCAGTGACTGCGGGCGCTGCAGTCAAGATGTAACCACAACGGCGCAGAAAACACGCACGAGTCCGTGACTGATACTCGCCAGCTCGCTCGCTCGCACGCTCTTCCCTCTCGGAATTACGCTGTACGTCTCCACAGACTGCGGGGACGGACGGAGGAATTATGTCACATGCTGCCCATCGATACTACGGAACTACTCCATTCACTCATCAGTTAAATTGGCACGCGCATCGTAAGCGTGGGTGGTGGGCTGCCGTGTTGACTCTGCTTTTGGCTACAAAACTTGTGATATTATAATTGATAACACAACGTATACATACATATATATATGTAAAGATATATATACATATATTTATATCGACAACCCGAACGCCTGAAGTCTACTCTTTAGACGAGGAAAAAGTGGATTAATTCAGCCTAATTACGTTTTTCTACGCGATGAAGGGAATACAGTTACTCCTGACGACTTTCTCGGTAAGTGGAATTGCTCATCTTTTTTCTCGCTCATATTTGCTTTTTGCCGGAACGCCATGTGTTTACAAAGGCACATGACTATATACACGTAATACTACAGGCTGAGTCGTTTTCCTCAGCAGCAGTACCGCTGAAACACTTGTAATTTGGTTAACTCGGCTGACCTTTGTGCTGAAATTAAGACTCTCTCTGTCGATCGGACCTCTCGTACCCTAATGACTTAAAAAGACCTATATTGGTGAAAGGCTATAGGGCATTTTCGCATTTGTTTCCTATAAGGCACAGCGACGTACGGTATAACCTGCCAAACAAGGGCAAGGAATATATGTTACGACATTTGACGTATGACTTGGTAGAACATTGAAACTAATGTTGATTAAGTGTTTTTATTTATTACATGTATGTGGTTTCCGTTCTTTGAAATGTTATGATGGACATTTCTCCGTTATAAGTATTTTGCTATTTACATGCTACACAAGGTTGATCGTCGGATCCACCGAAGCATGTTTTGTATATATAAATAATACCACAAATGAGAAATGTGCGAAAACCAGTTTTAACCCAACATTTGCCTGTGAGGAGTTTAGTATCCGTTGGCCGTTCCACTCCGTTTTAATAGCCAGTCTGACCAGAGCTCTGTTCTGACAACACCAGTAGTTCATACCCTTAATAACAGCCTGCGGTTTGCCGGGCTTAGACGGTGTTAACTGGCTTGGTATTAAACCGGCCCACGTGCGTCCTAGGCCCTCGGTGGTAATGTGACGGGGCACATCTAAGCCGGCGTATTTATTTACCTGTGTTTTAGACCGCGGTACAAAGAGAGTTGATTCATGTGTTCCGCTTCTTCCTAGCAAATTGTATTAATAACGTTACAGATATGATTGTTGTTGACGTATGGGTGTCGTCGTCTAGGGTGGGGCGAGAATACCGTAGCGAAGCTGTGGGAGCGTGTCGCCTTAAAATATAGAGGCCTTACCCAGAGTTACAGACTACAAGGGTCTGTGTGGTAGGGATGCTGGTTCCTGAGACGGGAGCTATAGGCCTGACAGTCGAGCTGCTCGGTATGCAACGCCGACATACTTAACACATTCCTTCCGTACCGAGACCATCATAAAAACCCCATTAACAAAAGAAGATCTCTTTTACTTCTATAACATAACACAGTGAAGTGTGTACGGCATACACGGGCTTTACGATAACGCCTGCTTCAGTATTGTCAACGCTTACTTTATATTGACGGTCAGATCATTCCTACTAAGTACAACACCCCTGATGTACTGTAGTGTACACAGAGGAAAGGCAGTGGGGGGAAAACGGACTGCCAACACGTGGAGCAGCATACACGTGAGTCTATACCATGCTTTCTGTCAGGTCCGCGCCCACGGCTCACAGGAAAGGAAACTGCCCACTTTCCGTGTCAAGTGCCCGGATATAGCCTGATCATCATTTTTCAGGAAGACAGTTGTTCAAAATCAGTTCATTTATCCCTAATTCAATTAGGATGCGTATAAGCCTAATAATGTCTGTTTGGTTATCCATGTATGGTTTCTTATAATTCATATTCGTGCATAACTGTATGTACCAGAATTGGCTGTCTTGTCGAGAGAAAGACTGAAATTCCGACAATTTTATTTCTTATGAAAGTCATACAATGTCCGAAATACAGACATTTTGAGCAGCAGTAAACCACAAGCCAAATGGTCAATTGTTCAATAGACAATTGTTCGATTATCCGTTTTACTGGCGTAAAATTCATACCCGCCATTAACAAAGTGATCTTAAACCATGACGTACTCTTGTTCATTCCCGTGCAACGTAACAATTTTCCGTGTAATTGTGCTGGTGAAACAATGAGAGCATACTATTTGAACTACGCAAGAAGTGCACCGCTACAGCCTACTCCGGAGTGTTATGACTGCGATTTAGGCATCTTTGTGCAGTCTTAAATTTACACGTCAAATCATAGTTCTACGCCATTCCGCCGGTTTGTTCTGCTTCCGTATGTCCGTCACTTGGTCCTATGCCTTCTCATCCAAAGATGCAGCCAGGGTTCCGTCCGCGTACGTCTCGAACACTTCGTATCATGAAGACCGTCAATTCCCCCAAAGCTAGATTTCTGTCGGGTGGGATGAAAAGGTATAATAATAACATGTCAGGTCTGGCGTCCTTAGCGTTAAAACGACCACAGTTGTGTAATGACGCATGAAGGCGCAAACATCCGAAAAATGCCAAACACGCGTCCTGTCTTTTGCGAGCACTGACGGAAGAAATAGTTGCATGTGTCACATTCTTGTTACGTCGGGTGACACACTGTAACAGTACAGGTTGGCCCCATAGCCACTGTATATAATATGCCCCTTTTGACAAACTGTGCATGTTGTTCTTAACGATGATTACGATCCTTTTTTATACGGGGTTGTTTTGACGTACATTACCGGTATCAACGATTGGATAATTACATGTCCAATATTCCACAATCATGTCCGGGTTACACAACCTGTTCATAAACAGAATGCTAGGAACATACTATGAGATATAACATATAGGTCCATTGCATAGAACGATGTGTCTTGAGAGTTGAAGCGTTCTTTCGGTTTATCTATACAGGTTTCGCGTTTATAACAGAGCCCGGTATGAATAATTGCGGAACAATAACGGATCGCTTGACTGGAGCATCATAGTTACCTCTTTATCGCGGGCACTAGCTGTGTATAGAAGTAGATAAGCATGTATTGTGGCTGGCTGAGATTGCTCGCGGAGACCATCTCGTTTAAATTGCTGGGTTTTCATTAGTTCGAGGAGCCTTCAAGCCCGCATTTCACAAGCGCGGGCCGGGGATCTTCTCCACGGGATGCCCCCTTAACCTTTTTATCACGATTTCGCGCATGGCTTGTTCATAAATGACTGTAATTGGTCGAGGGCCGTTCGTATGTTTATTCTTATGGTGTGCCTGAATTTTATCCAATGTGCGAGTTTTTGGACACATATTTGTCCAGCCCTCTTCAATACTACGCGATCTGATTTAATTGTACGTTTCTGAACAGTTCTTTTTCAGCTCTGGCCGCTTTTTTATCACTCCCACCTTAAGACAACTTTTGTTCAGGTTGTAATTCAGTAGACCTAGCAAATGTGTTGGGGTATAAGAGAAGTTGTTAATGATGGGAAACAGGCCTCAGTTTCACTTTTCAGTTTCTTTTAACAGACCCCTGTCCTACAGTTGTACAAGAATAACAAGTTGCGATTAAACTGTCTCAAACCGATTACCCTCAAATTACAATTAATAAACAACATGTTCAAGTTTGAGCGTATGACCACGTTTATAAAAGAAAGAGTATAGATTTTAGACAAATATCAACATATAACCGACCGTTACGTAAAACGATGCTCTCAGAAGCTTACACTCCAGCAATCTCAGGCAGGTGTGTATGGTTGCCGGAATTTAGGTGTGGTTGCTGGCCGAAAGGAGTAACTGCCTACACTGGCCATAGATTTGCGGATGGTGGCCCAACAGCAAATATTGGACTGAGTAAAAATACCGATGTGAGCCAAAAGGCATAACTACAGACTTTGGCTCTGTAACAGATATTGGCCTAGCAGCTAATATTGGCCTAACAGTGCATATTGGTCATATAATGGCTTAGCAGCCGATATTGGCCTCAGAACCGATGTTGGACCCGATGTCTTTTTTAAGACACTGTGTGGCAACAAATATCGGATTATTGGCAAATAAAAATAACATGTGGATATACAGATTTTTCAGCAAACGATTGCCCAAAAATGGACGGAGAAGTTCTGTCGAATTGACAACTGCTTTGACCGGAGAACATTTGATAGAGATGAACTTTGGCTAAACTGACCAGTCCCTCACAGGTCGACATATATCCTTGTGTTTTAGCATCATTCCTTTGAGACCAGTACACCACGTTTGTACTGGCTTATTTCTGGAGAAAAATGTGTTCAAAACAGACAGCCAGCAGAGAGCCTTCAGCGTGAAGTCGACCATTCCAGATGGGGAGGGCAGCCTAAGGGGTGCTTGACATTTGATGGGCTCATGGATAAGATAGGAAATAATACTCGAGTATCTTTCTCTTAAACGCGAGAACTAAAACAACACAGCCAAGAAACAGCAAACAAAAAGACGCCGAGTTCAGGGTGAGTTCACGGCGGATGGACAAAGATCAGCCGGGGGCGAATAACTCCGCGCAAACACGCGGAGTGACTTCCCTGACCACTCTCCGCTACGCCCATCGTCAGATTTATTTGCTTTGCGCACGTTGGAATCATAAGCTTCATGATTTTAAGTGACTCGTCTTCCATTGCATCAGATTACAGCACTATAGGCGCCTGATATACTATCGACTAAACAATATTATACCGTCTTCAGCTTAAGGAATGGTTTGTTTCTGAAAAAAAAGAAACAGTGACTTTGGATCAAACCTTTCAAACCTTCTCACAATATATTGCCTCGTATAGGTGATGAATTATTCGGTAAAGCAAGTAAATTGGCAGCAGATCAACTTATAGATATTCAGAAGGTTAGATTACTCATTGTTGCTTTATCTAGTGGCTTGAGTAGATTTATTTCCTTTGGAACGAAAGGCCTTGGTGGTATGGTCTTATTCATGTTGTGCCAAAAAGCTCCGATGTCCTGGGATTTTCCGCATTCTTTTGCTTTAAAGTTTATACTATGTTGGTATCAATCATAAAAAGAGCAACCCTTCATTTCGCAAACTCTTGGAAACTACCGAATACATTTTATCTGACTTTTGGCTAAACCAATTTTCTACCAATTTTCTGAGGTAAATTGTTTTAGCGATGTCTTTCGGATTTATCATAACTTTAGAGCTAAAATTGTGTTGTCCCTGTCTGGTTGATATTTTGCTGTCATATCTGATTTTTGGTGATGTGTATATCGTCACTATCTTTTAAGTGACTCCAGTGAGCTATGCAAGATCATTGTAAGATAAGCACTACAAATTCCATTGGCGTATAATGTAATTTGTGTACCAGGCACACTGTTATTGTTATGTACCATATTAAGGTCAACCTTGGACCTTATCACGCTCTTTAATACTCTGAAATCTTTTCTGGTTGACAAGACATACAACCAAAGCGATATGGTGAATGTGGACGGCCTGCAGTACCGAAATAGGCATAGAAAAATTATATCCCCTACTTTAATTGTAGTATACTGGGGACGAAAATTAAACAGGCTTGCCAACCTGCGGATGGTCGTTTGGTCCCCCCCCCCCCCATTTCCTCCCACGATAATGCTGGTCGCTGACATTTTAGCATACGGAGTAAAACATTAATAAAATAAATAAATAACCAGATTTTCCAGAGAATTGCTTGAAATATTTGATTCTGGTATAAGATTACCACAGATTTAACTAATGAAAACTTACAGATCGGATATATACAAAACAGTTCTTTACATATCAATCTGGTTTCCCATGGATATCGCTCTGACCAGTTTCTCCCTGATTTTGTGATTATAACTTGCGATCATCGCCTATGGTTGTGGTCCACGGCGTGGCCTTTCCCAGACCTCGTGCTGAGTACCTAGAGAGAGATAATCGAAAGGGGACTGTATTCGCCCGTCATTCACGTCCAGATTTCATTAATAAACAAGTGCTTTGGGTGTGTACCGAATCCCTTCACGCATCGAACCGACCCTAGCCTTAAAGTCTCTGCCCCGGGTGACCTATAAGGACGTCAGGAAGTAGACCCCTTCAGATGTCAATCCGTAAACGAGTTGTTAACGCGCTAAGTGTTGATTGTTGATCCGACCGCAGACTTCACCTTGGTGGTAGACTGTCCGTCATGTTCCATGGACACAACCTTGTCAGGGATCAGATGTGCTCGGGAGTAATTATTCGTGACAGTTTCTCTTTCCGACGCAAAAAATAACCGACCTTCCAACGAGCCCCCTTGTCGATGTTAATTTTCTTCTCGCCTTGCTTGAAATACTGTTTTATGAAAGCTGAGGTGAACATTTTTAAATGCCATTGAGTCGATTTTCAAAGGAACCGGAGATAACGATGTATGCCAAGTAGCCTTCCTTGAGTTGGCATGCTCATGGGTTTCGGCAAGGTCAGCCGTATATAGCATGTCAGAGGAGCTCTCAGTATAACATAAGCATTTCACAATTCAGGCAAAGTCTATGTTGTTCATACAGGATCTTGTTGGAACCGATGGTCATCAGACTATTAGAAAATTCAAAGAAGAAAGGATTATTTTAATCATCACCTTAACAGAGCTGATTTTATGGACGAAATTCTCCTGTAGATAACTAAGTTCAAGTATTATTGCCAAACCGTTGCACTGTCTACAGGCTCAGGTTAATGAACGACTGTTTGTTTAACGCCATGGTATCAGCATCATGGTTTAATGCGGGTTAAGGCAAAGAGGCTGCTCTGTTTAGAATGTTGTGATTGGAAATTCTCCCATTCGAACGATTAAATCCACACTGTGTACGTTGTTGTTCAGTCCTGTGATGCATTGACAGATTACAGTTTTGGTTTCCATCATAGGTTGTACAGTCCGGTCGTATATCACGACATTGCTTTGGTGGTCAACTGATGATGTTCACTTCCGTTGTGTAACATAACCTACAGATGGTTGCCTACCCATACATTGTACAGTCATATCATTTAAGTGTGTATCACGCTGCGATTTTTATGGTGCGCCGATGCTTATTTAATCTTATTATACATGTATCTCGCGATACCGTTTTGATGGCTAAACAACGTTGTTAAATCCTAGAATACACGTTTATCGCGATACCGTTTTGATGGTTAAGCAATAATGTTTTATTTTACGATATGTCGCCATGCCGTTTTAGAAGCCAATCAATGATGTTAAGTCCTAGGATATATCACGACGCCGCGTTAGTGTTCAAGCAATGATGTTTAGCCTCGTCGCGATGCCGATTTAATGGCCATTGCTGTTCTCTGCACTATATCACGATGCGAAATAAAAGGTTGTTCAGTCGTATGGTATGATAGCGATACCATTTTGATGGCCATGTTGCTATTTTTGCTACAAAACAACACCTTTCCTGAACATAAATCGCTATGGGAAGTCAGCTATATTATTATTAGCTTGATGTCGACATTTTTTATGGAGTCCTGCTATTGTGGTGCATTAGCAGTGTGTATGATAGATCAGTGCATGTCAGAATTTCTTATGTGGGGCCGTTTTATTACAGTGCCAGTCAGTAATGCCAGTGTGTTGTCTTATGCTACAGATCCTGGCAGTGGTGAGCGGTGACCACTGGTCAGCCTGGAGCGGCTGGAGCAAGTGCTCCCGTACCTGTGACGGCGGCGCGTCTTATCAGCTCCGGAAGTGCTTGAAAAGCTATATTTTCCGCACAGATTGCCATGGCGACCGGATACGTTACCAGACCTGTAACAACGACGTAAGTGTATAATCATCAGCCTCTTAATTCATTCCATTCAAGTTGTTCGTACTCAAGAAAATCTACCCTGACCCAAGCTTCTAAACCTGAAGAAGAAACCACTCTCCATTTTCGTTACAAAAAAAAAATCATCGCCAAGATATGGCTGAAACATTGTCAATGTGACCTAAAAACATAACCATTCATTCATTGATTTTCACTTTGTTTAAATATGATGCATGTTCTCTACTGTGACCATCCCTGTCACCCAATTCAAAAATTGTGTCTCCCGCTTTTTCTGCCTCTATAGTTATGGAGATGTTATCTTTTAATGTCGCCTCAAATTGAATATTCCCTTACACAATACGCCATTGCTTACTGCGAAAAGGGGAAAATTAATGACCTCAGTTTCCTGAAATGAGGCCTATGTCTTATGCGGTGACGCTTTGACGTCGCGTATAAAGAGGCTAATGGCATCGGCTCTCGCTAACTGACCTGGCCTCTAGGGACCGATTCCACAAAGCCACCTTGCCCAGATGTGAAACTTGATTTAAGCTCTTATTTTTGCAACCCAAGAGTAAGTCGTTGGGAGCACGAAACAAGTGCTGTGTTGAGATAAATATATCACAGTTTGAACTTTTTATGTCGGAAACTACGCAAGATTTTGAGTATGATGTAAAAATAAAAGAAAACACTTTATGGAATCGGCCCCTCCTATCAACAATGGAGCCAAAGTATGTGGGACGCTGAAACATACATGCAGTGAAGTCCCTACCAAGCTCTCAGTGTAAATCAGCTGTCAAGAAAGGAGCCATAGTATGTGGGACGCTGGAACATACATGCAGTGAAGCCCCTACCAAGCTCTCGGTGTAAATACAGCTGTCAAGAATGGAGCCATAGTATGTGGAACGCTGGAACATACATGCAGTGAAGTCCCTACCAAGCTTTCAGTGTAAATCAGCTGTCAAGAATGAAGCCATAGTATGTGGAACGCTGGAACATACATGCAGTGAAGTCCCTACCAAGCTCTCGGTGTAAATCAGCTGTCAAGAATGGAGCCATAGTATGTGGGACGCTGGAACATACATGCAGTGAAGTCCCTACCAAGCTCTCAGTGTAAATCAGCTGTCAAGAATGAAGCCATAGTATGTGGGACGCTGGAACATACATGCAGTGAAGTCCCTACCAAGCTCTCAGTGTAAATCAGCTGTCAAGAATGGAGCCATAGTATGTGGGACTTAGGAACATACATGCAGTGAAGTCCCTACCAAGCTCTCGGTGTAAATCAGCTGTCAAGAATGGAGCCATAGTATGTCTGACGCTGGAACATACATGCAGTGAAGTCCCTACCAAGCTTTCAGTGTAAATCAGCTGTCAAGAATGAAGCCATAGTATGTGGGATGCTGGAACATACATGCAGTGAAGTCCCTACCAAGCTTTCAGTGTAAATCAGCTGTCAAGAATGAAGCCATAGTATGTGGGATGCTGGAACATACATGCAGTGAAGTCCCTACCAAGCTCTCAGTGTAAATCAGCTGTCAAGAATGGAGCCATAGTATGTGGGACGCTGGAACATACATGCAGTGAAGTCCCTACCAAGCTCTCGGTGTAAATCAGCTGTCAAGAATGGAGCCATAGTATGTCTGACGCTGGAACATACATGCAGTGAAGTCCCTACCAAGCTCTCGGTGTAAATCAGCTGTCAAGAATGGAGCCAAAGTATGTGGGGCGCTGGAACATACATGCAGTGAAGTCCCTACCAAGCTCTCAGTGTAAATCAGCTGTCCAGAATGAAGCCATAGTATGTGGGACGCAGGAACATACATGCAGTGAAGTCCCTACCAAGCTCTCAGTGTAAATCAGCTGTCCAGAATGAAGCCATAGTATGTGGGATGCTGGAACATACATGCAGTGAAGCCCCTACCAAGCTCTCAGTGTAAATCAGCTGTCAAGAATGGAGCCAAAGTATGTGGGGCGCTGGAACATACATGCAGTGAAATCCCTACCAAGCTCTCAGTGTAAATCAGCTGTCCAGAATGAAGCCATAGTATGTGGGACGCTGGAACATACATGCAGTGAAGTCCCTACCAAGCTCTCAGTGTAAATCAGCTGTCCAGAATGAAGCCATAGTATGTGGGACGCAGGAACATACATGCAGTGAAGTCCCTACCAAGCTCTCAGTGTAAATCAGCTGTCAAGAATGAAGCCATAGTATGTGGGACGCAGGAACGTACATGCAGTGAAGCCCCTACCAAGCTCTCAGTGTAAATCAGCTGTCAAGATTGGAGCCATAGTATGTGGGACTTAGGAACATACATGCAGTGAAGCCCCTACCAAGCTCTCGGTGTAAATCAGCTGTCAAGATTGGAGCCATAGTATGCGGGACTTAGGAACATACATGCAGTGAAGCCCCTACCAAGCTCTCGCTGTAAGTTATGAATCTGCTGAGGCCAGCTTTTTTAAGTTGAGTCGGTTTCAACCTTAGCTGAGCCATGACATGTCACGTCAAGTGGTACACGAAAACCGCTGTTCTAAATAATGCCTGGGGGGTTCGCTCTCGTCTGAAGGGGAAATGGCAAGTGGAGCTTGGCTAATTGAAGGAATGTTCTAAGCTTGTAACTATGACAGGTCTGTCTTGATTAACGCCCGCCTTTTTTTTATATTTTATTTTTTTTTAACCACATGTACGTGGTCGGTATACGAAGCTGATTTTCATCTCTTAGTATTATTGCATTATGTAAACACGGTAATGAATTCAGCGGCCCATCGGGCATAGTTTATCAAACAAGACCATGTGTACTCTGCTTGCATGACGGCATATCTTGGATGTTTTATATGAAAAGATCTGCCTGGAATGTAAGTATATTTGTACCCGCCCCCGCTTATAATGTTTCCACCCGGCGGCACACTCTGTAAGATGGTTACTCCCTACCCTTCCAACACGTACTCAGGGCCTAGGTACGTATTTACTATTGGAGTTAGATCTTACGGTTCAAATTAATAAACTCACTTTTTTGCCCTGAAGGGTGAAAAGATCTGATACAAGATGAACTCAACATTGAAGGTGTTAAAAGGGTGGTGTTGTTTGCCTTTTTAATTATTTATTTCACCAAAGATAATAAGTTTAGTCAGGCTATTCTAGAACGGGTACCTAATTAACATCAATGCAAGAATTAACCTAAGCGAATGCCCGCATAAAACGGCTTATACATGTTAACAGTAACCTTGAGATTTTTCATGAACAGGTGTTAGTATTTACCACACTTGTGTAAACAAAATGTTCACTTTTCTTGCATCAACCTTTTGCCTTATGCTGTGTTTGCTTAAAAACTTTTTAAGTTCGCTGTGCAGCACCGAGATTACATTTGGAACTTTCATCAAAAAAGCATGACTATCAATATAAAACTATAAACTATAAAAAGCTGTGAAGACAAGGAGATATACACTCGCAAAATATTCATATTTACGTAAAGATTTTAATCTGACTTCTTGTGTCTAAATTTCCCTGGAGTTGTTTTTTTGTTTTTTTTGTTTTTTTTTTGGGGGGGGGGTTTGTCTCGTTGTCAGTTGTCAAAAGTTTACGATACTAATTCGTATTATTAAGATAAAAACGCCAATCTGAAAGGTTGGGCGGTCATTTTCAACCCCCATGTCCTTTTTCTATCATAGTATTATATTTTATATACTGTTATCTTTTCCTTGTACGGTGCGCTCTGTTCGATTCTTGCATTGCATAGTCGTTTATGTTACGGGCTGCAGGAAATTCAGTTTGTTATCTTCGCCTACGTTTAGGAAAAGGAATCCGAATATGAGTGACTCCCTTTGCTGTCCTGTCCTCGCATGAAGCACTGTAGCGCATGACCGGAAGCCGTTATAAAGCTACTAGGGATAAATACTTCCGCTTTTGCGCGGAATGTGCGGCATCCGCTAGGATGATTACTGAAAGGTGGAGTAGGTTTTGTTTATGTCGCCTGAACACCAGAAAGACTAGCGCCATTCTCCTCCTAAGTGAATGTTCAAGCATGTTGGTATTCTCGGTAAATAGAGGTAAATATTTATGTTATCGAGAAGCTATCCCCAATCACAGCAGATTGTTGATGACTAGCCTACTGCCGGTATGCGTTTGTCTACAAATACTATCTGGAAAGTGAGGCAATAAATAGGAGAGCTCTCTTAACCACACAGAGTGGGAGGGTGGATGGTTGTTGAGTGTTTCATAGATCACGACGTTTAACCATTGTTTTTCATTTTCCTTTTTATAAAGTGTATTGGATAAGTAACGTTAATACAAGATTCCAACAAAATATTCAATTCCATATTTGCAAAATTGTTATGGCTTTGAATGTTGTGTTTAACTCTTTTCCCTCATTCAATTTCACGGTCTTACTGTTTTCTATTTGGGCGTATTTTATTTATATATTTATTATATTTATTAATTTATTTATTTTATTGGTATTTAACGCCGCACTCAAGAATATTTCACTTGTACGAGGGCCGGCATTATGGTGGGAATGAATGAATGAATGATTATGGCTTAACGCCACATCGGCAATATCTCAGCCATATCGTGGCGATTAGGAAACCGGGCAGAGCCGGGGGGAAGCCCACAACCATCCACAGGTTTACTGTGTATTTTAAGTAACAAATCACAAAATAACGTTCTGAACGGGTATGGTTATAATAAAACCAGAGAAAAAAAATAATGTTCTGCTTCATGGAATTTCTTGAATTTATTTCTCTACAAGTTTCTCAGCATTAAAGCTCAAATATCTTGTTTACGATTGCATCGTGATACTTGAAGAGTGAAATGAGACAGATACGGAAAGAACAGTGATGAACGTAGCCCAGGTGTTGGAGGACTCACTGCCAGTGATGGGGGCAAACACGACTTTTCTGACACCCCCAAACGCTGACAATAACAATGTGATGTAGGTCGATAACAAAACTTTTGCTACGGTCAACGCTTCGCCATAGGTAACACGCGAACGATAATAGCCATTGTGTGTGTGTTTGTGGTTATATATATATATATATATTTTTTCCTTTCCAGCCTTGTTCCGCACCTATAGGGGAATTCCGTGCCCAGCAATGCAGTGTTTACGACGAGACCCCTTTCCGGGGTGAGCTCCGCCGCTGGGTGCCTCATTATGACCCCATCGATCCCTGCGCCCTTAAGTGCCAAAGCAAAGACGAATCCATAAAGACGACCTTCTCTCCTAAAGTTCTGGACGGGACACGCTGTACGGACCATTCTTTGAATATGTGTATCAACGGCAAATGCTGGGTAAGCTCCTTGTCTGTTTTACATTATAAATAACCTGTTGGTGTGATGTTATCTGTTTGTGTATATTGGATAAGTCTGCTGTTCACTGGGTCTCTACACCGCTGTGTTGGATGCCAGCGGAAAGCCACGTTATAACTGAGCATTCAATTATAGCCCACTCAGTCTGACTGGAGTCGGTTGCATAGAGACAAGATGCTGTGTCTACCGCTACCGGTTCGCGTAACTTTCAGACGCACAATTATAACGTCTGCTTGAATTAACCTCTCTCTAAGACGCTGGAATGTCACTGGGGCGATCTGAGACGAGATGGTTTTTTTTCCTTTCTATGCCCTGAGCGTCACAGTTATGTACAACCACTTCTTGCCGTGGTTAACAACTCTGTACCAAAGAACAATGTGTAAATTCGTCGTCAATGACAAGTTTACATTATCTATTATTTTTTTACTCTTCTGGTGTACTTAGTATGTCCGTCTCATATCATTGCATTGTTTTCGTGTTACTGTTTGCTAACTGTGAAAACAACATAGTATTTTGAGTAATTCTATTGATGTGTGATAAATTGTACGTCACATCACTGCAGACATTTGGATTTAATTCTGCTCTTGTCATGGAACTGGGGATATGTAAGTTATTACTTTATTAACATCTTTATGAACAGTAAAAATGAAACCCTAACTGAGGTAAATTGGCAAGAGAAAGGATTTCACCAGTTAAGTCTGACCATTTGCCAACTATCACACTGTCGTCGCTGCTCTTTTTTTACTCCGTAAGCTGTAGTTTCTTATATGGTTTTCTGCAGTAACGCTGTAATGCTTATACATTACCTAAATGCTTTGAAAACCACACACCAAAAAGTGTGACGTTCTGCAGGAAAGAACAAAAGAGTACATAGCTTGGACCGCTTTGTTAAAGGATGGAAATGAGTGTTGCGAGTTGCCCAATATAATCAGTGTTGCCTATATATCGGTGGCCCTATTTCACGAGTGCGTGCATCGTGGTGTATTACCATTGTGATGTTGTGTCTAAGTACTCGCTGCAAGGGCAGTATCAGCGTTGGACAGGAAATTTGGAGATTCCCCGGTATCACTCTTTTGGAGACCTTGGTGGGAAGAAGCGGCTGACGACGCTGGTAGGGCCGCTTGCACAATCTAGCGTTCGTGTAAGATAAACTCTTTGCCACCAAAATGGTGTGCCAGTCTGTACGTCACACATGGTTAGCCAGTAACTTGCCAAAGGTCGGTCGTCTGTCTCTGGCTCTCGGACTTCCTCCAACCATAAAAATGACTCTATTCGCAAATGTGACTATTCTTTAGTATCTCGTTACGCCAGAATTCATCAGTGAATTCAATCGATTCGGTGGCATAAATCTAAGAATCTAACGTTGCTCTTTGACTTCGGGGGATGGACAACTGGAACATGCGTCAGTAAGTCATATCAACTCGGGTTGTATGTAATGCCTCACTTAGGTGGATTCTTCCGATGCAGCGCTATAATGCCTGTGTGTTGTAGACCCTCCTTGTTTGCAAAATCCGAGTGTATGGCGCAGGTCAACAGTACTACATACTGGTGCTATAGCATACATGGATGAAATATGCGCATAACGCATTTGAAAACAGTGTGAATAACACTCTATTCAAGAGATACAATGAGTATTAGTAGTAATATTAGTAGGCCTAAACGTTTGCTGTAGTGCGTGGATCATTGGAAAATGATATCAGTAAAGTGAATTGAGTAGAGTAGAAAGCTTATATAGATAACTCCTAATACTAAAAGTGTGCACATTTAAGAAGTTAGCTGTACTGGGTGTGTTATCATTACAGTTATACGGGAACACTGACTCCGTGATGGGCAATATATTTCATATGCATTTGGCTTCAGATTTCATCTCTGTTTTCAACACTGCACTAGAAACCTTCAGATTTGTAGCAATGGTTTGTGAATTCAAGATTTTTCTTTAACTATTGTAACAAGACGTGTGTTGTGGGTCCGTATAAGATTATTATCACTTACTTAAATTTCATAAATCATCTCAGTCCTAGCTTTGCCACAGTCGGTGGCTCGCTGCAGTTCAACTACAAACCTGGCAGTTTCAGACTGTAATGAGATTTTAATACATACCGTTTTTTCTACAAATAATGGCCTGCCGCGTATATCTAACAATACGAAAATTATTGGGCATGATGTTAAATAAGAATAAGAAGTTCTCAGACACAGGAGACGCAGGATCTCGCGTGATTTACGGCCTTTTACGGCTGTGTCTCACAAACAACGACGTCAGCTGCGTGACATTTCACACTTATTATTAGTTACGCATGCTTGAGTTTTAAACCAACACTTCGGGTCACGGGACCAGAACAGTTTCTGTCGATCACGCAACTGATAAACAGAGTTGATACTCTACACCACAGCATGCATTCACAGAATGTCAGACGATGTAATGTCATACAGAGCACACTCTCTTTTCCACCCTGTAACACATAATGGATGGATTCCTGGCCTGTCATATTGCATTGAAACTGAATGTCCAACTGGATGATAGTTGAATAGAACAACTCTGTTTGGGGGTGCTTTCTTAACCTGTCAAGTGACACTGTTTGGACGGTTGACATACCTTCGCAACTCTTCCTGACTGACGTTGTTGACATAATGACGTGCAAAGAAATAATTATACCCTATCACAGAACTGACCGACGCCACCAAGAAAGAAAGAAACATTCAACAACAGTTATTTAAGGGAAGACGGCAACAGGAAATTGCTCCCTGAAAACTATACCAGTAATAATATAGGTAACAGGAAAAGTCCTATTTTCCGTTCTCGACGCTATGAAAAAAGAACTTCCGGTGATCGGATCATTATGCCAGAGGTTTTCATTCTCCTTTTCAAAGCTTTTCACAAACTTATGCCTTAATAACAGAGAAACTTTTTGAATATTTTATTTTGTTATTTTAACGGTGTCATTTGTATCTGTGGTTTCTTTAAGATTTCGTAAAAAACCCTGCAGTGATTTCATATACGTAGAAAATTGTCACCAGCGGGCACCCAGATAAAGTTCTGCTCTCACGCCCCGATTTTTTAGTCCCAAAAGTAGAGCACACAACCAAATCGATGAAAACTCCATGTGCAACTTTAAACAAATGGAAGAAAACATACCTTATTTCAATTCGGCTAGTCGCTTGTAAACAACCTCATGATAAGCGAAGAACCGAAAAGTCATTTACATTTTGTCTGTGACGTGATAGCGTTTGTAACAAAATTTATGTTATAAAATTTTGCTGTTCGCAGTGCTGCTGATGCACCGCTTCTAAAATCGTCACTGATGAGGCTTGATTCGTATGCGAATAAGAATAACAGCCACATAATTGTAACTTGAGTGTACATGCCCATGACTGAATAACTGAATTGCTTTACTTCAGTATCATTATGATGCGGATAAAGTATTGTGTACAAGTGGGATGCTTATGCCAAATTGTTAGAACTGTTAGCCTTGGTACGTTCTATCTTTGTTAATGGCGGGCACTGCGCCAGCGTATACTTTGGCCGGTGTAACGTAATGCACAAAGTCTTCGGCATGGGGTGAAGAACGGTGCACGTAGTACACAACAAGTATTTAGATATAGTTAGTGTATCGGTCATGCTAAGAGGTACAGATAAAACACAACATGGGGTGAATTAAACCAAATCAGCGACGACTGTGTGACGTTTTGGCGAGTTTTGTCTGGTTTTCAGTCAGTTGATCAATCAATCATGAAAGGAAAACTTTGTACATTGTATTTTCATTGAAATATGATGTGTAATAAAATCTCTTGATATCTCTTGAAGGTTGTTGGTTGTGATCATGTGCTGGGATCCCGGAAGCGCCTCGACTCGTGCGGAGTCTGTGGGGGCGACAATTCCTGCCGCATGGTAACCGGAAATGGCCGTTTCGTGTGGAAAGAAGGAGGATATTTGGGGTGTACCGCCACCTGTGGTGTAGGTAACTTGAACCACACGTCTTCTTTTCTCGCACTCGGTTTTTATTTCAGACGTGAGGAAATTAAAAAGAGATCTATGATACTGGTGAAAAGGTTTCAATTCACAGTTTATTACATTTCCATGATAAAGCTTTGCATAAATTATATCATTCTTGCACCAGTTCTCAATCCGCCATGATGCTTCTAAAGCCTACAAAGATCCATTTTGGACTTCACTACTCAAAAATTAATTATGGGGTAATTAGGTAATTAATATTTTAGTCTTTCCTTGCTTTTGTTATATAACAATCGTTAGGTACAGTTTGGAGTAACCAAACATTTTTGTGTAAAAGCATAAAACTTTCAATAGGACATAGGACTAGCTCTGATCCAGGACGCTGTGCAGCCAAATAATCACATGAACCTTCCACTACGCTACAACGCCATGGGGAGGTCCCATTGAACACTAATAGCGCAAACTCGGCCACCTACCGTCTGGTTTTCACCCGTACAGTTTGACTCTGCTTCTGTGTTGCATTCTTCTCATTAGGTTGGATGTTTTGCATCCGCTACAAAAATTCCGACCCCTAACGTCAACTTTTAAGCCATAATAAACTCGAGTTAACTTCACCTAAACCTCGGTAAAGCACGAAGGCGCCATGTTTGATGACGCAAAGCATTATGGGAACAGCACTCGCCCCTTTATCATCTCCGTAAAATGTGTGCTAGGATTTACACTCTGTTCTAGCAAATTGTTCATTCTTTTTTAGCAATATCTAGACGATGGCGACACTTGCTCCTCTTTAATAAACACCTGAAATATTTCACATTTGTTTGCAACAATGGCCGCGAAGGTTGATGTTAAATAGATGAGCATAAGGCTCTAGGGTAAAATTTAAGGGGCACAGGATCGGGTGCTTAGCTTCATCAAACATGGTGAACCCTGGTGTGTACCGAGAGAGGTAGAATTTGCTCGAGTTTTATTATGACTTAACAGTTGGCGTTAGGGGTCGGAAATTGTAGCCGATGCAAAGCGCCCAACCTAATGAGAAGAATGAAACACAGAAGCAGAGTCAAACTGTACGGGTGAAAACCGGACGGTAGGTGGCCGAGTTTGCGCTAATAATGTTCAATGGGACCTTCCCATGGCGTTGTACCATAGTGAAAGGGCCATGTGATTACTTGGCTAGACGCTCTGTTGCTATCGAGTAAATCAGTTGAAAATCCCTTAGTTGCCATTTGACGCTTTCTCCAAGTCGATACGGCCATATAGCACCACGTAAATAGACCGTACATACGTCGTATTATAGATCACTAGTAGCATATAGTATAATAATGAATGATTCTCTCGTTGGCATTCTGGAAAGGCAACTTTGTTTCGCGGTGTACTAAGCTGTCTGATGCATTTCCTCAGGTACCACGAAGACTGTGGGACTCTGTTGGGACCGCATCCTGAGGAAGCCCGCGAAGAGCACCAAGTTTTGTGACGAGAAATCCAGACCCGCGGCCAAGCGCCATAACTGCTTCGTCCAACCTTGTCCGGCGGAGTAGGTACTTATGGAGAACTCGACTTGTCCTAAGTGTTAAATCACAGTTGTGTTTTACAATTTTCAACGAATATTTTTAAAGCTGTTGTAATGTTATACCCTCTGATGGACCACGATCTCCTTATCGTTATGTAAACACGAGTGTTCATTTCATATGAAATTAAAAAGAGTATAAAGTTCTGCTCAGCGCATAAATAGATAACTACATGATCAAAAAAAAAGGCGAATCGTGCTCGGGGAAACAACTAAGCTCGGTGAAATGATGGAAATGTAACGAAGATTGGGTGTATTTAGTGAAAACTGGTGGCCGTGAAGTTGCCATTTACGCATGAGAACAGCGCGATGATGTTGCAGTCGGTGCGATTTCAGATGAAAACTCAGAGCCTGTTCTAGGTTGAGGATTTGCAGAAATAGTGGATTTGAAGGCTGAAAATTATTTTATGTTGGGTAGTGTTCATGTGGCTGTAAGTATTGATGGATGTTTTGTGGCCAGAACTTTCTACAGATTCGTAGTAAAACTTCATCACGAAGTTATGTCACGCGTATTAATATGTTCCGACGCTTTCAATCATTGGAAAGTACTGAAAGTGTAGTGTACACTTTTTATTACTACATAACACTGCATTTATGTGATAAAATCCTGAATTAGGTGTCTAAGGCGACAGTTAGGTATGTACTTCAGGCTTTTGTAAGACGAAATTACAAACACACACCTTAACATAAATATATTTCTAAAATGAGCAAGAAATGAAAAAAAAATGAGAAGTATGTCACTTGCGAATTCTTGGTAAAGTAACTACCATGACTATGTGAGACATAAAGTCCAACAAGTCTACAAGGTTATGAAAAGCTTACAAAAAACTGAGTCAGTAATGTGGTGAGTACCTGTCGAGTCTTACTGAGTCTGTAGTGAGGGTAATGAGGCGTTAGGAGAACCTGTAATGACCCTGTTGTGGTCTGTAGTGAATCAGTGGGGAACCTGTAGCAAGCCTGTGGTGAACCTGCCATGAATCTGTGCTGAGAGTGTGGTGGGCCTGTGTCAAACCCGCAGTGAATCTGTGGTGAGCGTGTGGTGAGCCAATAACGAGCCTTTGGTAAACCTGCAGTGAGCGTGTGGCGGCCGTGTGGTGAGTTCGTAGTGGAGCTGAAAATTGACACTGATCTTCTTGTGGAAGGTAAAGATTGGCTGGTCACGATTACCAACTTCTGCAAGAATTCAACGCGATAAGCAGATGATGGCTAATGAAATAATCGTGCATGTGATGACTGAAACCTCGTGAAGATGTGCCTATGACGAGCTGGTGACGTCTTAGTACTGTAGTTTAATGAAACCCTCATGTATATCCTCAACAAATTACTTGACATGATTGTCGCGTCAATTCCATGCAAATATGCTGTAAACCAAAAGGTAAAGCACACGATGAGAGATCCGTATTTGTGTGCTATGAAGGGGCCTTATTTTCGAAAAGAAATTTCCGTGAGAAGTGTTATCAATTGTCTAGTGTCATAGAGCGGTGATAACTATAGAGTGATGACAGTGATAGAGGCAAAGACGATTTCAGCCCACTTAAAGCTTTTTATAAGATGTGCTGCTGCCTCGCTTGGCGCTTAACACCGAGAGGTTACAGTTTGGAAACAGAATTGGTAGGCCTGGTGTGTGTGACTGGCTGGGACGTGGTGTCTGGTGTCTTCGGCATGATGCTCCAGTGGCAAGAGAAGACACAGTACTTTTACATTCTCATCGTCGTCATATAACTGAAAACGATGTAAAACCCAAGCATACATGTCATTGCTGATCTAACGGCTGGTTTCAGGTGGCGTGTGAGTCTATGGCAGCCCTGTACCCAGTCTTGCGGGGGCGGACAGTCATTCCGTAAAGTGGGCTGTGCCCAGGAGCTTGAAGACCGTTCCTTAAACTGGCTCAATGATACGCA
This sequence comes from Acanthopleura granulata, assembly GCA_016165875.1. Lineage (NCBI taxonomy): Eukaryota > Metazoa > Mollusca > Polyplacophora > Chitonida > Chitonidae > Acanthopleura > Acanthopleura granulata. The sequence continues at coordinate 12,621,842 of JABBOT010000005.1, read as the reverse complement.
GTGTAGAGGGATCAAACCTGTGGAACAAAAGGAATGCAACACTCATATCTGCCCAAAGTGGTACGCGGGCAAGTGGTCGCCGGTAAGTTATGGAATACGTTGTTATTTCTGGGGAAAAATCGTTACATGTATTTTCTTCGTCCTCCTCGGGGTCGAGAGATTCGATATCAATACCGGGTAGTGTCGTACCAAAGGCTGCAAGAATGGTACTTCTTGCTGCCTCCTTTAGCGCCCAGCACTTAAAGGTTAAAACAAGGAAACAGGACTGGTCGGCCCGGTGTCAGTATAATGTTAATGGATAGGGTGTCACGTCTAGTGTTTTCGACATGGGCATAAGCCCAATAGAATGAACCTATGAGCTCTACGTCACTTGTCATCACTAACCATGTTTTCTGTGACCTGTCATTGTAGTGTAGCGTGTCATGTGACAGCGGAACGCAACAGCGCGCCGTCATCTGCCGTCATATTGGTGACGAGTATTGTGACTTGAGTATCCGACCGGAAACGACCCGCGCGTGCAATACGGAAATACATTGTTATGACAAGAAAGGTAATATATGACAGTACGTTGTATGGATGGAAAAAGTTTTCTGATGTTGATCGATTTACAGGTTGACTCATTGGTGTTTTATGTTCTACTCAAGAATATTTCATTTATTCGACGGCGGCCAGCATTATGGTGAGAGGAAACCGGGCAGAGCCCTAAGGGAAATCCACGACCATTCGCGGCTTGTTCTGATGTTGATATTATTTATTTATTTCATTTGTGTTTTACACCGTACTAAAGAATATTCACTTATTCGACGGCGGCCAGCATTATGGTGGGAGGATACCGAGCAGAGCGCGGGGGAAACCCACGACCATCGGCAGGTAGGTGGCAGACCTTCCTACGTACGGCCAGAGAGGATGCCAGCTAGAGTTAGACTTGAACTCACAACAACCGCATTGGTGGGAGGCTTCTCGGTCATTCTGGGCCTGAACAACGGAGGCACCTCTGATGTTGTTGTAAATGGTAATGTAATTACATGAACTATGACATGTAGACAGTCGATCTTTTGTGAAAAGACATGAGAGAGAAACTCCCTTTGAAGTCAGATCTAGAAGCAATTTCCAGTACTGACCTGACTTTCACTACGTGGAGTGAAGGTAACGCAGGCTGTTAGTCCATCTGCTGACCTCTTCTTCAATGGAGAGATCTAATCTTAGTGTTTGGAAACACAAGTAGAGGTATGTATGTCGAATATCACTGTATGAAGTGGTGGTAACGAGATGTTACTAGGAGATTGTACTGCAAGTCGCGTTATTCGTCATACATTAAGCAGTTGCCGTTGTTCTGTATCTGGGCATTAGTCCTAGGTTTAATACAAGGAACAGTTTACCCCTGGAGAATACAAGGCAATGTTGACAACATAGCTCGATCGCTGTTTGCTAAGCAGTTGTGTTTTGTAGCATCTACGCCAATATGTTTTAGCACACCTTAAAGACCAATCTGCAACCATCTTCTGTAATCTCACATGATTTTTTCATGATGTTTTTCAGAGGAAGTTATCAGGCATGTACCTGAAAGGAGACGTAAGTTTTTTTATCTTAATCCATTGTCATAAAAGTATCCTATTATAAGACTTTTTCATTAATTCATTAAAACATGGCAATGAGCAGAAAGTTCAAAGTGCCCATTGGCATATATTTAATAATGCAAAGAGGGTTCGTTGGACCCTCTGAACGTATTCCCACGCACAGTAGCTCGTAGCGAACATCATGGGGAAACTGAAAATATCAAGTAGACCACTGACAGCCACTCGTCCGTGACTAGGTGTTAATTTGACCACGGCTGCTGTCTTGTGGCGAGTGTAGCAGAGCGAAACACAAACATGACTTATAAATCTGATCAATCATAAAAGATCATAGAATCGTAGAAAATCATTTGACTTACGGCCAGCACTAAAAGGAAATAGATTTATTTCCTAAACACGCTGATTATCAATTCACCTCCTCTTTGTTTCACACGTGTTGTTCTCAGGAGTTATATATGTTTCTAACCAGTAGAAGTACAAGAGTCATCCCTGGCACAGAATAAGGACTCCAAGAGACCGGAAACCAATCCGAAAGAGGGTGACAGACTAGTCACGCCTAACCAGGAAGTGTCCACCGAACCTAGGTTCGTCTCTGGTGATTGGTTGGTTGAGTTCGCCAACATGTATACTTTGGTCTTCGAATACTGGAGGGTACTTGGATACGAAAGCAATCATGATTCAGAACACTGTGATGTGTTTAAATCCAGCTTAGTTTGTCTCTTTTATAACTACATGTACATATTAGAAGGTTTATGGACTTTGGATAGGTACGGTGGTTTGATTCAGGAAATCTGATTTTGTGACTGTTTTGTAAACCTCTTGAGATTACAACTTTCTTGACGTTATGGTAAAAGGGTACGGATTTAGGAATTAATTTTCAATTTGCATCTGTAGACAGCCTTTTCATATGTCGACAGCCTTCATGTAGTTTAGGCTACCTTAATCTACTATGTTTCTTGTAGGTTTATTGCCTCCGAGTGGGGTCCATGCAGTAAGACCTGTGGAAAGGGAGTCAGGCAGAGATACGTCCGCTGTAAGGTTTACCTCCGCTTCCTGGAGACGATCACTGACCTATCTGATAGCGAATGCACAGGTAAGGCCATGACTTCACGGAATAATTTCAGAATGCAGATATCTTCAGATGCCAGGCCATAATTTTGCTAAACCCGACATGGTGTAGGGCTAAGCTTCCATCGCATTCAATTGCGAAGGCCTTTGTAGTTGAAGTGGTTAGCTTGCTAGCGCAGGAGAATGGCCCAGGAGTCTCTCATCAGTGCGGTCGCTGAGAGTCCACCTGCGGATGGTCGGTTTCCCCCGGGCTCTGCCTGTTGTCCTCCCACCATAAAGCTGACCCGCGTCGTATAACACCAATCAGATAAATAAATAAATAAATAAATAAATAAATTCATTTGCAGTATTCCCATATTAGGTCATTTCCGTACAAAACCAATGTATTGATATGTTTCCTTTCGATTTGCCATAAACTGTACTAGTTTATTGATTGTTTGGGCGCTTGATGTTCGTTGATTGTTATGGCGCTTGATTTTCTATTCTCACACACTCAAGTATGTAGTCCATTAAGACAACTCTCGCGGGCAAAGGAATGTGAAAAAAGACGTGTGATGACGGTGTCAACACAACACAGAATTAATACTTAATACTTTTTTTTGACTGTCAGTTATTCAAAATATTTCAGATACGATATAAACAAAGCACCACACTGAGTGCACTCGGACTGAAGAAGTCCTTGGAACGTGGTTGACTGCCTAGTGTAACTACTTGCTCTATTGTAACGGCAGAATTGTGAAGTCGCCGTTTGGTAGTGGGTGTATATAAACACCAAATCTTTGCTTGTGACACCTGGCCTATTGTAGTTTGCCGTTTGACACTTGAATGTATAGACCAATTAAAGCCTCTTCACTGGAGACGTCTGCATATTTTCACGCCGTTGCTGAAGATGTCAGTTTGCTTTGTGCAAACAGTTTTACTTATTTGCGCGACCTGATTGTTACTGTACCATGCAAAGGAGCGTGTCATCCAGACGCCAGTGCGCACATGCCTGGGTATATTATTGTCCCTCCTTCTCCGTTCTCACTCGCTTCAAACTGCCTATATAGTTCATGGTCATTAACATTGTTCTCTAAAGGGTCACTGCTGAACCCGTGTTAACACCAGTCGTTGGTCTTAACAGACTTCCCAACGGTGAGGGGAAACTATCCCACCCATTTGTCAGCGCCGAACCCGAATGTGTCAAGTTTAAGGTGTCACTAGTTGGCATTTTACAGGTATTCTGGCCATTCGAGGCAATTTATGGCCTATTCGCACGGGTAATAAAAATTTCTCCAATACGTCTCGAATTGAATGGGTATATTTTTCTACCACTGTTACGTAATTTAACTGGTGTCGATTTCTGTTCCTTCTAGGCCCGAAGCCAAGAGAGACGGAGCCTTGTCAGGGAACTGGCTGTACCTACGTGTGGAGGATCGCTGGCCACAGCCCTTGCAGCCATTCGTGCCTCGGAGGTATTCGCGTCATAACGTTAATTTAATTTCATCATAAATAAAACCGTCATCAGTGACACCCAGTCAAACGTCAGTACCACCCGTCTGGGTGTGCAGAGTTTCAATGGAGTCAATGGATGTCGACATATTCCTTACTCCTGTTACCGCCGAACCCGAGATTTTAACTTGTTACACTTGTAACGCAGTACCAGGCTGGATGGAATATTATACCTGGCTGTCAAACTCGATGCGTCCTTATCAGTCACCAGATGTCGATTGAATCAACGTTCGCCAATCTTTGTCGACTCCTCAGAAATTAAGTATCACTAAAGGAACTGTTAATCGTGTAATTTTATATTAGACTCGATGAATTTAAATGAAGTAGTAGATCAGATGTCAGTCTTATAATGGCATACAAAATAGAAGCAAAACGCGACATTGCCCCCTTTTATGTTAACATGAAACAACAGCAACGCCAAAGTTGAATACCAAAAAAAAAAATAAACATTTCTATATGTAATATCTGTGAAAGAAAGTTTTGAAATATCTGCTTAGCGAAGGATGTCATTTTAAACATCGAAGTAATAAAAATTGACATCTTTAATGTCAGTGTATGAAGGAAGTGATGTTTTGAAATGCAAGTACATTTCAACCATTAACTGTATACAATAAAACATATTTATTGAATAAATAAGCATATCAATTTATATGCAATGACCATTAGCAAAATAGTACGGCCTATGCCTGGAAACACTCGACGACACTGTGAAATAATAGATGACCGGGTCGGATATTTTCTTAGCAAGATAAAATGTTTCCGCATGCAAACATTTGACCTCTGTTAACTCGAAGCGATAGCGATTCAAAACGAAAGCGGAAAGGTGGCGTGTTATAGAAGTAAGACAGTTCGTTATTCAGATTGAACCTGACCGGAAAACTTCAAAACTGTAAGATCACTCATTGTGTTCAGCCAAAAATCCTCCCAAATAGAACTTATTACCTATTACCTATTCATCATAGAGAGTTCAAGGATGTTTGTCTGTTCATCCTTAGGGGTTCAGGAGACACTAATTGAGTGTGTTCAGAATGGTACGAGGGTGAACTCGTCATTGTGTGACCCCAGGAATAAACCCCCTAGCGAAAGACGACTGTGTAATGATATCCCCTGCCCTCCCAGGTGAGATATAGCGGAATGGAACAATAGTTTTCAGAGGTTATAGCAAGAGGACTTGTCAGAAGCCTGAATTTGGAATGGCCTAATCCATTTAATATATTAAAAGGAAACTGCTGCTCAATTAGAACTAAATAATGTTGGGATTACAGAATTTTTTAGCTCTACGACTTTTTACCATTTTGCCTTCATAGGGCGATTTTGTGTTGAAACAGCGATCACTACTTACATGTAAGTGCTCAAAAGTCAGGATATTTTATAGACCAAAATGAAGTACTGTTCTAATTGTGATGGGATAGAGTCGGTGACTGTCACGGCGACCTAATAAGAGCGTCGTGAATGTAGTCCTCATTTATGGCAATGAGGTCCTCAAGTCCTACGTTTTACCAGTCAGTACACACTAAAGTATATTTAACATTCTTTTGAAAAAGCTTCGTATGTAGTAAACTTTAACTTAGGAACTGAGTTGTGATTTAGGACTTCTAGTGAAATGGATGCCTGGTCATGGAAACGGTCCAAAAAAACTGGCCCCTATTATGTATAGGTAAAAAATTCTTGACTCTAGCGTAAAGGGGCCATGAAAGGACTTCATGTGCATTGCAGATGGCGGGGTGGAAAGTTTGGGAACTGCTCAGTCACGTGCGGCGGTGGTGTGATGTCACGAACAGTGGCATGCATACAGGAAGTGACGTTGAGGAGAAATGAGACCTTACCACTTCCGGATGTCATGTGTGGACTTCCGGTACCACCGAGAACTAGGAGCTGTAACACGAACACTTGTGCTACCTTTTGGTGGAAAGGAGAATGGAGCCAGGTACGTAGTGTGATCTACAAAACCTATACCCGGTCATCTCCTGTAAATATTTTTCTTTTTTTTCGAAAAATAGAAACCACCTTTGTCTGGCTGATCTATTTCTGATGCCGCAATATGGCATTTTGTGGTTTACAATCATCACATATGACTTCAGGTATGCTTGACTAAGAGGAAGGTGCTTTGGATCCCTCATTATTGTTCAATACCTGAGGACAAAATTCACATCGTTCTTTTGTCTCAGTGTACATAGTATATGTTTCTCTCCATCCACCCACATTCGGATCTCATTCTTGAAAACGTGTCCTTTGTGAACGTATCCTCCGACTAACTTCAGTATGTTGAACTTTGCTCCAATCAATTATCATGACTCTTCAGGTACGAAGCTGTCCATTTTGTGTTGGGAGGTACATGCACTATATTGTCCGGCATACCAAAACCGTTACGATGAAAAGTTCTTTTTATCAGGTTAAGTGAATAATTAAGTTTTGTGCAAAATTTAGACACGATTTTTTGTGATTCAGTTTTCCACTTTGCGCTTTCCAGTGTTCCAGTACTTGCGGTAAAGGTGAACAATACCGGCTGGTAAAATGTATGAAGATGTTACCAATCGGCACCTACACCGACACTAAATCTCAGAACTGTGACTTCGGTGAGAGGCCACAAGCCATACAAAGTTGCCAGGCGGTGCCCTGTCCCGAAAAAATACGAATTAAACAGGATAAATCGAAGCTGTTCCAGTTGAACCCTGTGAGAAAAGTAGTCTTAAGCGTTGGCGGAGAAGCCAGTGTGTTGCTTGGAACAAGAGTAACAATTCGCTGCAAGACTACAGGTGGCAAGAAATCCAGTATTGTTTGGCTTCGGAACGGAGTGGCTATAGGACATGGTAAGCATGTTCGCGAGCTGAAGAGTGGCAAAGTCCGGATTAGGCGGTCCCAGACCATGGACAACAACACTGTGTTCACGTGTGTGGTTGGGACGGTGGTGGCTTCCTTATACCTTAGAGTCCACACACCGACAGAAGCAGAGTTCCAGAGAAACCGACTGCAGGTTTATCTCCAAAACAGAATGAAAAACTTCACGACGAAGAAACATATTAAAAATTATTCCAACGGGGCTGTCCTATTGTACATTCACGGACCCTGGTCAGACTGTCCTGCGCTGTGCGGTGTTTCCGGTCTCCAGAGGAGAGAGATTACGTGTGAACGTTACGAGAGAGACATTATCAGGGAATATCCTCTGAAGCATTGCAGAAGGCAAGGCCTACAGAGACCCTCCAAAAAGAGGACCTGTATTGGAGACTGGAAGTGTGATGTTAATATTACACGTACAAATGTAAGGAAAATTTTCTGTATGGTGATTTATTTATTAATTCCTTTCATTTTCGCAATGCCCAGTCACAAAGAGAAGAAAATGACATAGCAGGGAAATTTATCATGTACCTTTCACCTTTTCTAATTGACAAAAAATATCTTGCTCCGGGTAAATGTTCCCAGTATCTCATTATGACACACACGTTGGAAGAAAGATAGTAAAACAATAAAACAGCAGCTAAACCATAATGGTTAAGCAGACTAACACAAGTGACATAAAAGTTCCGTTGCGCAAGCTTTATTTCCCAAACACCATTATTGGCTTAACGGAGTCGTGAAGATCTGTTCCCTCAATATTACAAATGACAAGCAACGGCTAAGAATAGAATCTTCTCGCGCTGGTGTGTGTTTGAAGTATTTTGACGACTTGTTCGACGAGCCAGCAAGACAGTTAACTTCATATTTGCTTCATGTAGGTAATCATAGATATACCTGTAGGCTGTGGAGCTCAATTAATGAGGTAATAGTGCTTTAAGTAAGACGCATTTCCTCTCGTTTGTTTCAGTGTTGCAAATGGGATGGAAGGCAAAACAGCAACGCGATCTGTGAAAACAAGGGTGGGGATCAGGACCCGTGCGTGGACACGTGTGATAAGACCAAATGTCTGCCCGTCTGGAAGGCCTCGTCCTGGGGTGAGGTAAGAACACATGTTGGGTGAGGTAAAGCACACGTGGGATGAGGTAAAATTCCGCGTGAGATGAGGTAAGAACACTTGAGCTAAGGCAAACACACAAATATCTTGAGGAAGAGAGCACACACACGGTGTCGCAAAACAGACATGGGGTGATATAATAGCGCATGTGGGGTGAGGTAAGAGCACACGTGGGATGAGGTAAGGGCGCACCTTGGATGACGTAAGAGCGCACGTGGGTGAGGTAAGGGAGATAAGGTAAAGCATATGTATCTTATGCGTTCTTCTTGATCAGTCCACATGTCGTTGGTTTACGCTGGGCTCCCCGCTTTTCTCTATCCATAGCAGCCATCGTATAAGTGAAAAATAGCATAGCGCTAAGCAACAATCAAATTCATCAATGGTACAATAACAATTGCCAATTGGGTATCCCAGACAGTATTCTGGATTTCGATGATGCAAATTCAAACATTATAGGCAGATATTAGAAAACATTGCTGCGGATGTTCGAGCCCATGAAGCTGACGTTCCGAACTCAGGTTACTTCGGTTTTCCGTTAGGAGATTTGCCATAGTACCTGGCTACCATATTGGGTAGTATCCAATTTAGTGCCCTCATATATTTTTCTATACCTGTTTGTAGAAAATTACGTTCTGGCATATTTAACGGATGCATTACAATGCGTGCTCGTTTGAACGTTACGCACTTGTTTTGTGCTAAAAACATAGGTATTATAATTAGGATAGAAAATGTGGCAAATGATATTCATTCAACGCCAGTGTTTACGAACGAGAATAAAGGGATATTTGTCATGATTTAGATGCAGGATTTCGAATCGGAAGGTTTTTTTGTGCACTAACCAAAAAGGGACAATTTCTGTACATTGTTTCTTTTTAACGTTTCTGTAGTGCACCCCAGAGTGCGGTCAATCCCGTTACAAAGCACGAGGCATCGTCTGTATTTGGCGGGAAACTGATCAACCAGCTGATCCGAGGAATTGCCTGGACAAAGCAAAGCCGCCAGCAATGAAGAGATGCCCGGTCCTCCGCTGTTCCTCAGGTGAGCATGCTGTTAATGGAGTGGATCATCAAATCTTTGATCATGAGTTCGATCCTGAACTGGACTAACTTGTGTTACTGCCCGTATTGAATAAAGGACATGTGATGATTTTGTGGGACATTTATAGGACATTGGTCATTTAACGACGTATATCTCTTTCAATTCTCAATACTGTATTTGCCACTATCTTTTACACATATTACATGATAAATATAAACAACAGTAATGTATAAAATGTACAGTAAATGTTAGTTTGGACAATCCAATATGCAGGCGGGATTAAAGTTCAATGAGTTCTATCCCGGGATAAATAGAACTTGGGGACGGCATACATCGGAAGTACTGATGTTAATCTAAATGCGAACATACATATATATCCACACAGACATTATATATACATAAATGGATTTAGATACATCATACATAGATAATGAGATAGACATGGGAACGAGGGAAACACAAGGTTTCACAAGGGTTCTTTGGCTACTAATTTTCTCACATGATTATGAAATTGAAATATCGATGCAATCTAGTGAGGTCAGATGGAATATTACAGACAATCAATGCTTGTGATCAAGGAGGATTCACTGGTCACCTATAAACTTTCAGTGTATCACTTATTTGTGAAGCCGGCTTGATAATCGTTACAAAGAATTAATGAATGTAACGGTTTATGGACTGGGAAGTGATTTGACATTCTTTCAACTTCAAATTCCATAAATGCTATGCTTTTGAAGTGGTCTAAATATAGCGCGATCTACTATCAAAAGCAGCTGTGACGTTATGTATTTTCACATACAAGATTAATGGATTGCCGAGGGGAAATGAAGTCAAAAACATTACTTTTCTAAGTGGCCTACTTTTAGCGTACATACTCGTTTTGGTGCTGATAAACCGTTCTAATAGATAAAGCTGTGGAATGGGATAAGCTAAAGGAAGTATACAAGCTTAGTAAATGTAGGCCGCAGTATATGCTCTTCTTAAGTCTACTCGGTCTCTGTACGTTATATAGGGTGCAATTCTCAACGGCTGATAATTGGCGAAAAGTACACTGTTAATGATGACTAGCAACTCGGACGTCAAACTGCTCTTTGAGTCTCTGATCTTAATGTTTTGGGCAGGCTTTTGAGTCGGTTCGAAATGTCAGTTTGAATTAGGCCGGATAAGCCCTTTTCCAGGGCGACATTAGGTTGAATTAAGGAGGTGTCAAGGAAAAGTCTGGTTGGAATTCTTTCTTCTCGGCCATAGAGCAGAGTTAGAGGAAGACTATCTTAGGAATTTCCTCGCTGCCCTTTCTTCCCTAGAAGAAAAAATGCTTTGGAATGTGTATCCACTATAGCCTTTCAACGCACCTGGTCAAAGTTCGATAATCTTTCCCATCAATGTGTCTTGATAGTCATATCAGAAAGTCTTCCTTGATCTTGTGATCAAGTATATCTTCGCGTTTAAGAAGAAAGAAATCTCTTGATTCGTGCTTTTCAAAAAGCCTCATTATATTTTATCCATTTTATGGCAAAAAGGAAACTTGTTGTTGGGAAGCGATTCCAAGACATTTGAGGAGTTTCAGGAGTTACTAATTCCTAACATCAGATTGTCTGATAGCTCACACACAGTTTTCTGAAGTGCTGGAAACTAAAGGGAGTTCGCACCCAGTTCACCCATATCTGATATCAGCCTGTTATAGAAAAGTAACAAAAAGCGAATTATTAGAAAGTACAATATTCAAATTCGCAATCTTCTCAACTTACCTACATGTATATGCTGCCTTGCCCTCCCTGCCTCCGACGGATAAAGTGCTGTCTCGGTGTGACTACCAGGCTCTCGATCAGTGAGGTCGTGGGATCGAATCTAGGTTATGCTGGTTTGGCGATGGCTTTAAGTCAGGAGATTTGTAAGGTATACCTACTGATGAGCGATGGTTTACGCGATGGTTTGCACTTTCCCTCGTCCACACACCCGACCGCCGCCATATGAGTGAAAAATTCTTGAGGAAGGCGATAAACATCAATTATTTGAAACAAAAAAACCTATGTTCCCTTGCATATGTCAAATGGATTGTTTGTGAGGTAAGAGTTGTGATATTAGTTTTACCATTTGCGTGTAATTATGTGTCATGACGCTTGGGCGAGATATGAATTCATTATGTCATAGTATCGCAATGTTCTCGAAGTAAAACACTGCAAAAGATTTAGCCTGAGCAGAACTGTGGAGATATAAACGTTTATACAGCACTGTAATGTTATGATTTTGACACATTATTACACCTAGTTCCTTCCAAAGAGTAAAAAACGTGGTTTATTTTCTCAACAATTTGACACTTACGTATTTGGTTTAAAGTTTAGGCGGACGAAAGAAAGAAATCCTAAGTTAAGTAAACAAAAGTAATGTTGTAATAAACGATTACGTTGACGTAACACTGTTTCTTGCGAGAAGTTAACATTCTTTTGCAACCCAAACATATGCTCTGCACATGGCAGAGAAATGGCGTTATACTTCTGCCGTGTAAGTTCACACTCCATACGTTCTAAATTAGATTTTACGGCCTGGCAGACGGTATAGCCCATATCGTAATGCCCCGACAGGACCCTTTCTATTGTTCTGTGTTAAACCTCCTTCACTTCAGAGCCCTCAACCATGTGTCTACGGTCTGAGGAGCTGAAACTGACATTACTGCATTTTTTACTTAATTCTCCTTAAGGTGCAAGGGGTTGGTTGAAATTTGCAAGTATTTAAGCATTCACTTGGACACAGCATAAAAACCCAACTGGGGTACTTAGTCATGAGATGGATTTCACCGGTTACGTGTGACCCTTAGCCGACTATCACACTGCCGCCGTTCCTTTGGTTTAATGTCTGTGCGCTATTATAACAGTATAGTTTTGCTATAACGATTGCATCAGTTGGTTGAAATTATGGAACGTCAACATTCAAGTGGAATTATTTACGAGAGAACTGCATGTCTGAAATTTCAGAAAATGCCGCCTACGGCGCCATCAGTGATGACCTGTTTGTCATTGTCATGCTCATCCGTTTCTTTGTTGATTTCAGAATGTCTAGACGACTCGAAATACTGCGGGATGGTAAAATGGCTGAAGATGTGTCGCTATGGCAACTACAAGGCTCGCTGCTGTCATTCGTGCTCTTCGACGTAGCCAGATAACCAGATGATATTGGAAACGGTGAAGAAGCTATGGCCACAGATGTCATCTGCGGACTTCCTGCATTTTCTCACTTGCTCTTGCCACAAACAGTAACATCCATATCGAGCGTTGTCATTGACAACGTATGTTTTCCTCACTAATAACGCAACACACCAAGACGTAAGGTCACGTGGCTGGAAAGTGACCGCGTGAATTACTTTTTCCGGCTGTGTTGTTGTTGTCGCTGTTGTCATGCCGATGGTTTATTTAAACCCACCACGTTATTGAGCACACTCGGAGCAAAAGCAATGCCTGTGATTGTTTTATTATAGCAGTAAAGCACACTACACTTTGGCTCTTGGCTGGATACTTGGAGGCCTTCGTAAACTACGTGTGTTAGCCATGTAGTACAACAGCTCACATATTCCATGATGTACGAATGGAGTTGTCAGACTCGAGCAGTCATTGACCTACTCCTGAATGTTAAACGGGCAACTGTGATTGACCGTGGCCGTGGGACAGATTCAATGACATTTCTGAATCCCTTTGCACGAAGTGATATTCCGCAGACCTTCACAATCTGAATTTGACTTGAAATATGACGGAGTTACTTTGCGAAAAACGAAATAATTTGGGCAGTTACTGAGTTTACTGCCCAACTGACAGAAGGTAGCGGAATAACATCTATTCTAAGCAAAAATAAGTCTTCTATGTGGTATTGTACATGAACGGTATTTAGCTCATCAAACTGATCTGAACTGATCGGATGTGACATGAGCTTGTGGCGACTTTTTGGCGATTTGACGTTCTATTTGAACTACCCAGACCGTGGTAGAAGCGTATGGAAGTGATCAGTTACCATAATGCTTTGTCGTTATAAAAAGTGCGTAGCGGCTTGCACGATCCAACTGGATAAGCTCGTCATTATCAGAGGACAATTTTACGGACTGAGCGGCAGATAACTGTGGGTATCAAATCGTCAGAGAATGCAATTGTCCAACTCAGAATAGTATATTCTGTGTTCTATGGGATTATTTGATTGGTGTTCCGTGAAGCACGTGCTATGAACGACAAAGTGTATCTTCCCTGTATACACCGCTTAAATTTTGCATATTATTATTATATGTTGTGTATTTTATGGTATATTTGTATTACGATTAAAACCGCTCTCTATAGTCGGTTTTGAACGGCACCGCAAATCTCAGGGTAAATGACAGCATAGTTCAAGGCGAAGAGATATAGAGTGTACTATATAATGCGCGATATCTAGTATGTCTAGGGCAATTCTTCGTGGACATGGAGTTCTAGTTTCTTTGACGGTCCTATATAAGAAAAATCCTATAGACAGCAACTCTTGCGTTTAAGCGTTTTCTACAACATGTCGAAAAGGTTAGCATTTGTAGGAAAATCGCTAAATCGTATATCATTACAAATGATTATTTATCCATATTCCAGTGGACTCAGCGAATACCTTATAGTATCGCCCATTTTAAAGCTACTATATTAAAGAATTAATCATTAATTGTCGGTTATTAGGTTACGCGATCAGGGTAAGGTGTCTAATGTGGGTAAATTAAAACACATTCGTGTTCCTAGTAAACTGGGGACAGATGTATGAAATGATGAAAGACGTAAAAAGCTAAAAATTCAACCTTGTAGCTTTTCGGACGTAACATTTTATCATAGGTAGTGTCGGACTTGCCCATAGAAGAGTTAAATAATATATAATTTTAACAAATGAATCGACCATTTAAAACCAGGGTATTACATTCATCTTTTCCGTGTGAGGATTAAAGTATATACGCTGAAATTTGAAAAATGTTAGATCCACTACAGTGTGTACGCAACAATCAATACTTTTATAAAATTGTTGAATATTTCTTTTAGTTTTACAGTCAGCATTATATATATATATCTCCATCTGATAGACGTCGGGAGGATTTTTTTCAAATATGCACAATAATTTCCGTGAGACAATAACAACGTACAGTGTAAAATTGTTGTGACATCATGCAAACGTTCTATATACTAGTGAAGAATTGTTGAAATGATATACTAAGATCATTATAATAAGGAATTGTCCAGCTGGTATATTAAAATCCAACATAATATTTAAGAAGAATAAAATGTGTTGAAGCTAAACATAACGATAATGATTTGATAATGAATTGGTGAACTGACATATTACAGCTCAAAACATAATAAAAACAATTGTTATTCTTTTATGTAAGAGATTCTGGCCACTAACTTTCCAGAAATGCAGCCATCTTGACAGTTATGATAGTACATGTATGTGCTTCGTCTTCCCTTGAAAGCTAAGATCATATTAATTGCGGGGGGAATTCCTAATGGTGAGAATCACAATCAAATGTATGAAAAGAAATAATAAACTCATGAGTTTCTATCCAAACTTTGTGAATTTCCCAAACCTGCGTAATAGGTGGTCTCGAATGGGGCTTTTTCTTTCCCCAAATTCCTTCTCATTACAAGCTACTCAGTTTTTTCCCTCTAATTAATTCTTCGTTGTGGTTCAACGCCTGGAAATCACTTGTGTTCCAGAGAACAAAAAATGTTATCCGATGCTGATAGTACTGTAAAACAATTTAAACAGCACGTTTTGTTCTAAAGGTATAGCAAACATTTCTTTCAATGTTCAGTCTAGAAAACATTGAAGCTTTACTGTAACTATTTCTGTATGAATATATTTTCAGATTACTATGCTAAACAATAACAGAAACTTTGCTCTAAAATGCGTGTATGTCTGACAATACTCGTGCATCTCACAAGACTAACTGTGGAAAACTAAATTTTAAGTCAAACAGAATTATCAAGGCATGAAAGAAATACTCTTACGCAGTGTAATATTTTTGTTTTGTTTTGTTTTTTTTTTCTCCTCAGACTGAAAAATAAATATCAGAAAACTAATGAGTATTTTTACTTTTTTTCTGACTGACTTTATCAGCATCATGAGGGGTATGTATCACTTCACTGGCGACGCACGTTACATATACTGGCAAGTGTAACACATTTTCGCTTTACCAGAAGTTATCCCTTTATACCTTCATGGCATAACTTCGGTGGGTAAGTCGAGTTCAGTTGAATTATATGTATAGCATGTTTCGACCAATGAAAGGCCAGGTAGAAGGCGCTGTTGTGACCTATCAAAGTTTCCGTCTCAAGGTAGCCTGATATTATGGCCACAGGCTGATCAAGTTAGTGTATGAAGACATTCCATTAGAAACAGACATTCACGTACCAACCATCAACGGATCAAAAATCGCAAGCCCAGTAGTCGACCTGGTTATAGCCAACCTGGATCTCGGTGGGATGAGCTACAGCACTGAAGAACACCACAGGATCGTCTGCAGCGAAGAGTAAAGAACCGTTGACATATTGTTAAGGTGTGTAACGGGATTCAAGGCGTATAGTGGATTTCTGCACGAAGCCATGGTGTATCTCCTCCACAGTGATTTGATCTTGAAGCCATGCAGAAAACTTATCAGTTTACTTACATTATTGCGGTGTAACGGTGTACTTGAAAATATTTCACTCGTGCCATGATGGGCATTTTTGTGAGTGGTTGAAACCGGAATGCCCGAAGAGTTATCAGCAGGTCTGACTAACATTTGTAGTCACGAGGTGAGCATCCAACTTAACGTAGGATCAAACACTGATCCGTAAGCAACTAGGACGCTATAACTAAAAGTCTACAAACATATGAAGGTGTCGTGCAAAAGTGTAGGAATTTTGCGACGGTGTCGGAATGACAAAGTGGAAAATGTAAACACCATCACCTTCCAAATAGTATCCGATAATCAAAAAATGCATCCATAATATAATTCAGGTGCAATCCTATATAATAAACCTAGTAACGTCATCCACCATCCCTTAATTCCCGCCGTTTGAGTGATGTTATATCCAGCTATGTAAACGGATCACCAAAGATCACTTTCACTGGAAAGTAATGACTGGTCTCTTTTGAACTCTGAATTGTTAACTGTGATCTAGGAGCCAACTTCACGCTCGCACTAATACTTTTTCACCGTATCCAGTCAATGTAAGTAGTTGGAGGCAAGAGCGGGATTTTGTTTGTATAAATCTAGCACATTTGACGTAACGATCAGTGCGTGTGCATTACCCCGTGGATGAGAGAGAGTGTTCAACAATTCACATGGTAAGCATATATTTACCACTTGAAGGAACCGTAATCCAGTCAAGTGGGAAACTTTGTTTCGGGAAAGGGTACCACTCCATATAATGACCTTAATGTAGGCAGACTGACTTAGCCGACTGAAATCAGGCCGGGTGAATCTAACACTTGAAAAGTTCTTAAAATGTTATGACTCAACAGGTGTATCTGGAACCCCAGTTTCGGGCATTCGAAATCATCACGCTTTTTCTTTCCCGGGGTCTTGCACGCCACGAGATGGCGGAGATATTGCCGACGTGGAGTTAAGCCGTAATCATTCATCCTTGATAGCGTTAGGCGGTTGACTGTGCTCGTGAGATATGCATACGCTATATCCGGGAGTAACACACCGGTATATTACTGTTCAAATGAGAATAATTTACAATTTCAGAAATGAAATCATCCCTTTTGTCATAAAACGGTGTGAAAGAAAACCTTGGGCATCGTTACGTACGTATACAGATCCAAGTATGATGCACGATAAGGGCCATATGTTGTCTACTTTATATCCAGCGATTGTTGTTAGATTTCTCAATCTGGTCTGGTGATCTTCGACGTAGCCAGTCATGAGAATACATTTCAAGCCTCCCAACAGAATTTCGATCGATGAATGGTAAATTCCCAGTTGGAACGCAGCTTTGAAAAGTATTACCCGTTTGTTAATGGCTGTCATGAACTGAGAATCTTACCGAAAATAAGATATTTCGTATACTAAAGTCCGGTCGATTGGCGAAAGAGAAATCCAAAGCACGCAGTAAAAATAACATAATATAAGTGTGGCCCAACTTCTGCGGAAGTAGTGGGAAGCGTGGAGATTTACATGACAGCACTAAACAATACTGACCCTCTATGGAAAAACCTGTACAGAAGCATCGGAGTTTCTGTATTTCTCACAGTCTGCCAAGCAACAATGGCTGCACAGACCTAAACGAATGTATTATTTGTTTTCAAAACCAATTACAGGCAAGATTTCATTTTCTGGAATCGAACGTACAAAATGAATTAGATTCCTAATGTTATCAGCTTGGAGAAGAGACTTCACTGCTGAAAACTGTTACAGTACCTCTGTGTGTGTTGAGCTGTGCTTTCCTCCAGATTTTTAGCTTGATTTACATGGAACTTTGCAAATTGAGCTTTCCTAAAACCATTTTCAGTTTCTTTTTCTTGTCCTTGTTTATTTTTACCTCAACCAAGAAAGTTCACATGTATATGTTTCTCGACAGATTCTCGTGCCACCGGTTGTGGCAATATC
Source organism: Acanthopleura granulata (assembly GCA_016165875.1). Taxonomy (NCBI): domain Eukaryota; kingdom Metazoa; phylum Mollusca; class Polyplacophora; order Chitonida; family Chitonidae; genus Acanthopleura; species Acanthopleura granulata. Next base: position 12,604,141 of record JABBOT010000005.1, on the reverse strand, counting down.
TGATTTAAGCAACTGTTTTGACTGTTGAGAGAATTTACGACGACCTCGTAACCATTCCCGACAGGCGAAGAAAACGTGGATGAAGACACTGCTTGAACAGCTATGCTCGCGAAGATGTGTGTAAGGATCCACGTCTTCGCTTCTCCCAGGAAAGACAGAGTTATGTGAGAACGGATGGCAATAGGCACGTAACTTTGCAACTCGCTGGGTTTGTTTTCTCATCTGTTAATTGTCGGGTCTCAAGAGGTCGACAGAGATAAATGATGACAAATGTCTGTTTCCCTTGTGTAAGGTTTTCTGGCCGCTTTCTTAAACGGTTGTTTTCGGTGAGGGTTTGTCTTATACCTAACACAATGATCTTTACCGCAGGCACGTGGAAACATGTAACATAATATGACAACACGCTTACTCGGCTGTTAAGACAAACGAACGGCAATATACTCCAGGTTTACCACACATCTAAACTCATATCATTTACCATCGTCAGAAAAAAAAATCGGCCTTGAGTTGTTTTACCAGAAGCATCAGATCTTTCATTAAGAGCGTGATTAGTAAGCAATTAGGGATGCCTCTGCAACCAAATGGAGATGAAGTTATTTCTGAAGCTCATTTTCTTAAGGTTAAGAGACGCTTAAGTTTTTGTTCGCCGCATGAAAAGTTGGTTAGGAAGATAGAAGAAGAACATATGTGAGAAATTCAGGAAAAAATCTTGGTCCAAACAGTTACCCATTAGTGGGGATGAAAAACTGCTCGAAACATGTTGTGCGATGTTTCCTAAACAAGTTACAGTAGCTAATGAAAGAGCGGTATATGTTACTGATTGTCACATCTACGTGGCAAAATGTAACCACCGAATACTTTTAACCTCAAATATGCTTAGCATATATTATTTGAATACAAATGTTTTAATGTAAACACGAATGTATTACGTATTTATTTATTTCACTGGTACTCTATACTGAACCCAAGGATGTTTCGATTTCCACCCACAGGCCTATTTTCACACAGGTCTAGTGTTCGGTGAAAGAGACCTGGCCCGAGCCACTGTAAAATTGCACGATACCATACTGACACCGTGAAGTAAAGTCAATGATTTAGTCCCCGTCGCTGTACAAAGTCCATAGCTCGTTGATATCACTTGTAATTTTTTTGCTGGTTGCCCAAGCACCGTTGCGAGAAGGGATAGAGTGGAAAGTTGAGTGGCCATCCTCTAACAGCAACTGTACACCACCGATATTCAGAATTGTAAGGAAGGTACAATGTACACATCATATATGTGCACCGAGCTGAGATGATGTGTCCTAAGGAATGGTGTTCTCCAAAAAATCCAAAGAACAAACATCTAATAAAATCAGAATGACATCCTCAATCAAAGAATAAAACTAATACATTCCAGAGGGCTGTAGAATTGGTGGAAATTCATAAACCTTATTTGAGCACATTGCTGTAGACACAATAAAGATTTGTATGGTAACACTGACACCCATGCATAAACGATGTGTGCTAAATCGATTACATGATTAAGAATATACGACTGATCAGAGCATTTAGGGAGCTAAAATTCGATCGTTTGTTTCTGTTTATTGGAAAGTTTGTAACAGCATTACACCATAACCGTTTGGCTTAGTGACATCAGAAATCCATGAACTTTACAGAAGTTTTATATCTCTACCAAATGCAGTTTTGTACAATAGGAGTTCTCTCCCATGACTCAGTGTGCAGCTGAGTCTACACAGCTTAAACGTTTAACAATATAGAAAATGTACTCTGAACAAAACCTCCTTTATCGGTGGACATTTAGTTCTTTATCTGTCTTGTATTTTCTTTCCTTTAACTTCACTGTTTTAGTCATTAGAAACATGTTATCAATGAATCCATTAATTATACACGCCCCCTCCCCCAACAGAACAGATTACGTATATCATACCTACGGGTGAGTTTCACAAATGATCAGTAAATCCCCAAACCCTGGTCAGCACTTTTCTGTACTAATACTATTACGGTTTGCAAAACTTTATGTCTGTCTACAAACAAGGAATAAATTACAATCTGCTTTTTTGGATTCTGGTAGCGAAGCAAGTATTTCTGGGAGCATTTCTGAGGTGAAATTTGTCATTGATTTACCGAAGTAGTTCCAGTTTTAGAGGGTACTGTCGCGGTATTTTTTTTTTAGCATCTCTGAACCTTTTCCTTTTAAATTAGATCAATAATATAATATATAGTCTTCAATATCTGAAGCACCCTGCTGAAGTCATATCTCAGAAATATGACACCCCAATCAGCCATGATATACTGTCACCAGGTCTGTCAATATGGCTGCATGCTGCGTTTCTTAAAAAGAGTAGCAAGGTTGTGTAGTACAGAAAAAGTAAGAAAAACTTAGGTAAAGTGAGACATGACCAAAGCAGAGACCACAGCGTGATGATTGGTATCTGATCGGTTTACCAGCAAAATATGGCCCAAGCTTATTTTTCTTAAACCACGGATTTATTCGAATTTTGTCGGCACCATGCGGGGGCATAATCCACAGAGCCAGTTCAAGCCTAACTGAAAATTTAAAATCCCCTCGCAATGCTTGGATTTGTCTTTAGATATAACATTCATAAGGAACTTAACGATTTAATTTAAAGGGTCACGAAGTAACCTAAAATATGTTATTTCAAATTATGACTAAAGTCAGAGATGGCTTCGTGGAATCGCCTAAAGATACCAACTATAGGCGGTGGGGCAAAATCCCTTTCAAGTCCAATCAAAAATATGATGTACTTCTGGCTTAATTTTAATCTCCTTATTTCCTTTACATCACGTCGGTGAGTCCTTGCTGGGCTGGCACAGCACAGTTGTCAGTTGTATAGTGCTGCCTGACTAAAATACCGAAAGACGACGTTGTAATTGAAGTTCAGGGCTTAATTAATTGAGTGTACTCGTGAAACTGTACCCAGTACACTGATAAAAGACCACAGCATGGCGAGTCAATCCAGAGCAGACACGATAGTGTGCTAGTTGGGAAATGGTCACATGTAATCGGTGAAATCCCTCTTCCTACTAATTTACCTATTTTTAACTTTTCATATAACTGCTTAAATAGTAGCTACTTAGACGCTCCACTCATTGACAGAGGTAAATAAAAATGCAGTGATGTTAATAGCAATCTTTGAGATGTCACTGTCCTTTGCAAATGTTGTCCTATTCCTAGTGTTAACTTTATGATTCACTCAATCCATGGTAAGCTCATACCAAACTCTATAAACTTCAAGTACTTGTTGCTGCCTCGCTTGGCGTTCAGCATCAAGAGGTTAGGACAAGGAAACAGAGCTGGTTGCCCCGGTTTCAGGATGTGACAGGGAGGGATGTCATGTCTGGCGTCTTCGGCACCATGTTTCATTTGGTACAGTATTTATGTACATACTAACGGCTCACCGTCTTCATATGACTGAACATGGGCAAAGTACGTCGTAAAACCTATGCATACATACTTATGTTTCACAGTTTTCGACACTGTTCAAGTTGTGTATTAATCCAATGTCTGCAGGGGTAGGTTGGTCATACTGCGCTTCAAACTTTCAAAACCTGACTAAAATCAGGCGCGTTTGGAGTGAAACACCCCTTAGAAGTCAGATCTGATGCAGCACTGGTTGTCACACTTTTCAAAGGCGATTACACTAAATCCGTGCAACATATAAATCTAAAAATTACTGATGTGTTTGATTTCAGCAAAACCTGGACAAAATCGCCCATAGCGCTGTCCTCGTTCATAGAATTCACTTTTGTTGTCTTACCAAATTCAACTGGCGTCCAAATATTACATATCGATTGACAATCATCGGCTCGATTTATAGATTGACTAAGCACTCGTCTGTTACTCGTCGGTTTTGACTTTAGCTTATCCAATAGCTATTTGAGAGCTGGGTTATGACATCTTAAAATGTTTACTCTTGCTGCCATTCGCCGAATGACTGAGACATGATAAAGCAAGACTTGGGGAGTTTACATTTTTTTTATTATACATCATATATTCTTGACTCAATGTGTACGTTTTCTTACATAAATATACACAGGTTCTTTTATTCGAATTAATGGCCTCTGTTTGGAAAGTTACATGTATTATTTCATTCAGCAGCTGCATCTAATCACACATTGCTACGGACGACGTCGATTAAGAGAAAATGTACAAAGCGTGAAGGTTACCATCATTAAAAATAGCAAGTACAGGATCACTAACATAAACATGTTTCTTGTATCTAACAAATTCAAATCACAAATCTTTGTTGATTAATATAAACCCTGGAAATCAATGTACGTATGAAGTTATTCGCGTGACCAAAGCGATTCTAAAATAAATTTAACTCATTTAAATGTAAATAGCCTGCCTAATGTCCAGATGTTGAATTTTGTGAAAATAGATGTCTAAAACCAAGAACTAGCTGCCTATGGCTTACCGCAATTTATAAATACATGTCTATAACTGATAAATAACAGTCTTGTTATCTACAAAGATTAAATATAAAAGCGTCACTCTATGCCAAAAACTTAACAAAATATAAGCATCGCTTATGAAACAATATCAACAACGCTAACAAGAATACCAGCCATCTTGTGTGATACGAAATGCGTTGTTGATTCGGATGTAAATTCTTCAAAATACGAAACTCAAAGCAAGTGTCTCGTGGCTTGCAATTCCCCAAACCCCGACAAACCTTTACTGAAAGTGTAAATACTCAAATGTACAAGTTCATACGCTGGGATTCCCCTGCTCACTACTATAGAAGGGAACATCACCCATTATCACAGACAGTTTGATGAAGGTACCACAGCAGTAGGTGACAAATACCATGATTCTCGTGGACTAACGTTGTCCAGACAAATTTCACAGCAAAATAATCAGATGCATATATCGTTATGTATATTAGACTTGGCATTAAAATGCTTTACAGAATTTTTATCTACAAGATTGGCCGTATAATAGAAGTTTGATTTGATTTAGTTCAGTGGATATTGGTCAGTGACGTTTTCCCCGAGCTTATGCGGCAGACAGAGCGGCTATCCTCTGAGAGGACTCGTTTGCTGGTCGTGGCAGTTCGGTGACAGTTTCTATGATAGGTTGGTAGAACTTGTGGCCGGTTGATGCCGTTTCCCTGTAAACGTACCGAGAAGCATTCGTTTCCAGGAGACCGGCGGGGCATGGCTCGCTTCTCTTCGGGGTGTAATCTATGCGGTACATCGTGCCGTCTTCGAAAGGCGCGTCGCTCTGGAAGGCACCAGTGGGTGGCTTGCAGGACCTCGCAGGCGGGATTGCATGCGGCACAAAGTGAGCCGTGTGTGTGGACATACCCTCGAATGGCACGCCACTGGCCACGTAATCATTCTTGGCGCCAGGTCGGTTGAGCTTACCCATCTCCCATTTCTTGTAGTCTTGCCTGTAATTGGTTGTGCCATCGAACGGCCCGCCGCGCACCTTGGCGTCGTCGGGCTTCTTGGCTAAGGATCGCTGGATAGGGAACTGGCGGAACTGCATCTTGTGTGTGGTGTTCATATCAAAGTCTCCTTCCGGCTTGACGTACTGATCAGGCTGGTGCTGATGTGGCCTTTCAGTTGGCCACTTACGGTAGTCGTTCCTAAACGTGGTCATGCTATCCAAAGGTTTGTCGGACTGAAACGCTTGGGCATCGGGCTTACAGCTCTCCATTTTTGGGGCCATTTGTCCACGGTAGTCCCTCCTGAAAGTTGACAGACCGTCAAAGGGGACGCCTGTGGGTTTGTAATGCTCCTTTTCCTTGGCCCACTTGGGCTGAAGAGGATGACGGATGTAGGACTCACGGTAACTGGTGTGGTCATCGATAGGTGCATCGGACATCTTGGCGGCCTCGGTGGGGCGCATGCTCTGTCGGGGCTTTTCGTTGTAGCGTCTGTAATCATCGGTAAACGTGCTGACACCTTCAAATCTCTGGGTGGGCGGTTGCCAATCGGGCTCCTGGCCGAACTTATCAGGACGGCCGGTGATCGGCCATTTTCTGTAATCAACTGAAATTAGAGACAAAACATGACTGATTAGAAAGGGTAAGAGTTACTATAAGATTAAGACCTTGTACTCAAACTACGTCTTTTATGAGGGTTGTGAAGTTTAAAAGAAAATTGGCAAAGTGTCCTAGTAAAAGAGCCACGACGGAGAGATAATGGATGGGAAAGAAAGAAACTAGAAGAAGAAACGCACAAAAATGAAGTCAGTTAGTCATTTACCTGGCGATAGAATTGAAAAGCGATGAACTTGACATAGCCTAACAGTAATCCAGTTCAGCTCAAATTTAACTTTGGTTTCATCACTCTTGGTGTCATGAGGATAAGTGTTTGTCAGACTAAGACTGGACCAAACTAAGATTGGACAATACAGAGACCGACGAACCGGCTTCAAATACTGATCAATTTGTTAACAGCTCACTATATTTAAGCTTTATACCAAATTAAATGTAGTTAAAGTTTGTCTCAGTTTAAGGAGATATCAACTTTTGCAAATCGATGATTAGAAGTCAAAATGTAATTGACTGTTGCTGATTTTGTAGGAAAAAATTCATATTTGAATCTTAAATGTAACATGTTGTCCTTTTGAGCCGGGCATATCTAGCAGACACGAAATTGCCAGCCAAGTGGCAATAATGTAACAAAAGAGGACTAACAGAGGGCCACGAACGTCTGATCATATTTTAAAGTCCTCAAGCAAATTGGTTACATCTGACTCTAAGGATGCCCTGTGGACAAGCTGTTGTCGGAGAGCGGGCGAAAGATTACGGGATATATCATGGTCACAAATACAGTATAAATTTGGTGAAGCCAGGGAATTTATCATAATAATTTACCATTCGTTTCGATAAAACTAAAACAGAGATTAGATTGTTTACCGCCAATCAGCGAGCAGAACGGAAAATTTACTAGTGCCATACACTATGTATGTTTGTCAATCAATGTTTTCAGTAAACTTTTGGCTGGAAAATAGCAGCAATAAACGATATCATATTGTTGACGGCGTTCAGTCTATTCCTCACACGTAACCATGCCTTGTGACCGTAAGCCTATTAATCCCCAGAATTCAAATGCCCAAACTTAAGACCATGTTATAAAGTAAATAAAACAATATACCATGAGTAAAAAAAATTTAAATTTTAATACTCCAAAAAGAAACATCTCTGCACATTTTCATAACACATGCTCTATTTTTCCAGCCCGGTATAATCTGGTTTATTCCCTGCAGTATACAGAGCATAAATTAAGTCAAAAGAAAGTCTAATGCCCTAGTCATGAACAGAGACTCCGCATATCGATTGACCTTAATGTATGTACAGAAGGGACAATGACATCTTAGATTCGATAGGGCCTACATACACTGGGTGTGTTCGGGTATAGTTCACGAACGTGGGCTAGATTTGTGTCTGCATATCAAAGCCCAAGGCGACTCCTCAGCTAGCCCGGTTGTCAAGGCGCTCTCGGTCAATACATGAGGGAAACATTCTAAACATGGGCTCCATGGTCACGGTCTGTTGTGAGCCCTGACAGGCAGTGCTGGTCCAAATAACAGGGACTTTGTAGACTGCACAGAACGTACACAACTATACACAAATGTTGGCAAATACAGCTAGCGAGTATTCACGTTCTTAATTTATAACTCTTCTTTTTTTCTATATTATAGAATTAAAGCTGTACTCCTAAAAAATAGTCATGATTAACAAGATTGTCATGCAATGGCAAAGGAAGCAAGTGACATTCACGCTTTTGATGACCAACATTTTTAATTGATTCTTGAAAGCATATTAGGGCTAACACCAATAGTATTGTCAAAGTCTCTATTTATACTAGGCTAAAAAGAGGATAACTAGAAGAGTGTTGCAAAATGGAGACACTCAAAGTCCATATTTTCAAAAAAAATTTCATGTTGTCGCTTGCTTCCTTTTGTCCCTGCAGGGTAGTATAGTATATTCCTTTGCGCGTCTCAATAGGGCTGTCCTGTAAGTTGACTTTGCTTTTAATGTTCAAAAAAATTTTCGACTTTGCGATGCAGGAAACTAGAAAGAAACTCTGACAGCGTTGCTCTTCTAAGAATATCGGCTAACACTAAATACACAGCGAGTACACTGGGTATTCTGGAACACATTCGTCAAACACGTCTTTTAAATCTACATTGCACGAGCTTCTGTCACAAGATCGACGATGTCGATAATCAACCTCTAATCTGATTTAAATTACGTTGTCCGCTTTCACAGAAGTATACGCTGATGAGGTTCAATTTAAAAGAGCTAAAGCATGATCTTCATAAACACGAGGTTAATTACCAACCAATGCCGTGACATTGTCCCATTCGGGCGAGATCGCTTCCAAAAGACTTGGTCCAGTTATTCCCACAAACAATTAAGTTCCTTGTATTCAATTCTCATAGGCCAGCTCACGAGGACACGCCCTTTGAAAATGCCAATGATGGAAGGACATGGGATTGGAAAATCAATATAAGATAAAGTGACCAAGACAAAAGAATGGACGGTTGAAGAGACACATAAACCACTTCTGTGTCACCTTAGCAGGTTAGATGGTCACTGTTGAAATTGAAAAGTGATGGACAGGACATTGGGATTGGTGTAAAATCAATATCCATGGGTATAATGTGACCGAGTCAAAAGGAACTGAAGCCTACAGGGCCACGTAAACAAGCACTGTGGAATTTGTGTGCCACTTTAAAGCTGGTTGAATCGTCACAGTTGGAGCCGAGAACTGATGATCGGACAGGCTCTCGCGCAGTCAACGACAAAAGCACAATGGTGAAAAAGAGGAATGTAAGTCTTGTGGTCCGAGGTCCGACTGCATGAACGGGTCCTTGATGTTGGGGTGTGTGAACTTCATTGACAACTCCAGCATTCGATGAAACTGGATAATGATGGTTTGACGAAAACTATCCGAGAAACGTATCAGTTGCGGTTTAATAAAGTCCTCAGGAAAATTAACATACCTGGACATCAAAGAACGTGAATCGGCCGCTATGTAAACAACAATTTGAATACAGTTCAGTGACCACTCTACAGGGCTCCAATTCCCACCAGGCAGAGTTTTTATACGCTAAACAATAATGTTTCAGGACTACAAATAACTTTTCGAGGCATGGCTGAGAAGTTTCAAAATCCATTTGAAACAAACCATGCTGTGCCTTGAAGATTTCCTATGTTATTTACAAGATGAAATTTTTATGGTTGCTTATGTTCAGGCTTGATATTTACATTCGAGGGCAACCATAAAATAAAGTTAAGTTTCGTACGAATAACTTTCGAATAAAAGCATACGAAATGTAAAACTGTTTCTAAACCTTGCATAATCATAAAGATTTGATTGCTTTCAACTTATATCCTTCAACAAATGTATATTTTATCATGTGGGATAAGGCATGGAATCAACCCCATTTTGGTAAGGTTCATGGGACAGGATGGACGATTAAGAAACCAATCATTTGCCGACTGTCATTATTGGTTAATACTGTCAACTCGGAAAAGCAGGCAGAGCTCCAGTACTAAGGGGCCACCGTCTCAGACACTTGGTTTTTTCAAGAGAGGCAACAGTCCCAAGTACAAAATGGTAGGCGATAAACCAATCCATGGCATAAGTTATTCACAGGGTCTATTTTCCTAGGCCATAATTTTCAAATGCTTATATGCGACGCATGTCCGTCAGCATGTCACGACACACAAAGGGAGAAAGTTTATAACAATAAACAGGCACCGGGTTCAACGGGCTGGGTGTTCCCCCTATTTATGATATATTCCATACACAGGATATGGTTCTGCCAGGCCCCTGCGCGACAAAAGGACGTACGAAGAATTCGAGACACCGATCATATAGGTCTCAACGACATACACAAAAAAAACACTTTGCTCCCGCTCCATGGCTCTCTTTGTCGATTTTGCGAACCACTGGGCAATTATCACACTTCATAAACTCACAAGAGGCTAGGCAAACCATTAGAAAACAAGACGCGACTAAACTTGTATTGAGGCAAACATGTGACAAAACCACAGCAGTTAAAGTCGACCACAAATCGTTAATGGAGCATATTACGCCAAAGAGGACAAAATGAAACTTCTTCTTCTTTTTTTTTTTTTTTTTTTTTTTTTTTTTTTCACTATTCCCCCACTGTCAATTGCATGCAAACAATTTAAGCATTATAAATAAGACTGATGGCGCTGACGCGAATATTTTACGCGAATATCATGCTTCGGTTTGTAGTAGATGAAAACAGAACTAAAAAGCAAGCAAAACGCACTGCTGAACTGGGAAGTTGGAAATTTGCCTTTTAAAGATTTCCGCAAGACACACGGCGTTGCAGGTGGGGAAATGAGGCGCTGAAAATCTACATGTAAATCATGCTTCGGTCATGCAATAAAGCACAAAGGTTTCCGTGCTTTTAGATGAGGATACACAAATTCAATCCACATATTATAAAAGTAAAGTACTCACTGCGATATGTTGGTTCCCCTTCGAACTTTGCAGGAAGGGATTTTGTGGCGTCCCTTCGAATAGCTTTGGGTGGAGTACCATATTTGCCTGAAACCCAAAAATATTTACAATGAAAAGCTTGTCAAGACATAACCATTTATTGGTATCCAGAAGACCAGAGAACTAACAAGAGCGTTGTGCCAGCGGATGTTGTACTGCACTGGAGCAGGACCATCTGAAAATCAAGCTGAATTTCTCTAAAAGAAGCAAAATTTCCATTGATTAAATCTGACCAAAGAGCAATAACCATGCAAAAACATTGTTGTTTTATAATGCGATCTTACAGCGTTTCATAGTCCTCTGTTTAGTAATGGCAATCTCAAAGTGGCATAAGTATTTACAATGCCGTAGTCCCTAGCCCGATTTTACAAAGTTTCGGCTGCCTAAGCTGGTAGTAACAACCAGGGCAAAATATGCCATAAAATTTAACATACGTTGGTTTAGTAGTTTCAATTAACTTAATCTACCTCAGCTATGTAAAACCAGGAACGCCTCCACAAAGCTTCTTTGCTTAATTTCTAGTAACTTTTTGCGCAATGACGTTGGCTATACAATAACGCCATAAGGCAACGTTACTTACAAAGATAATTACGAAAAGTTTTAAAGATTGGCAAAGTTTTGTGGAAGTGGGAACAGAGGTCGTACATCCATTGCAGCCCTGCGCAAGCCCAGAGCGCCGTCACCTGCGCACATTACGCTACGGTTTTCACGTCTGACATCGATTCCTGTTGAAAAAGTATCAACTTGGCGTGCAAAACCCTCCATATACACCGTTGTGGTCACATGACAAGGAGATGGAGAAGTCTGAAGACTACCTACATGTATCTTATCATTAATTCCCTTTTAAGAAGCTTCTTTTTCCAAATTAAATTCTTTAGTCTCACAGAGTACATTGTGACTCACAGGTATTTCTTCTCCAAGCAGTTGTATACATGTACCGTGATAGCATAGCTACAAGCAAGAGCAAATAGATCCCAGACTGTTCTCAAAAACCCATCAGTCTTCCAACATTATCATACATGGTTTCTGCAATAATGCGACGTATAGTATCACCTTAAAATGCCGAGAAACTTCTTCAAAGTTAAGGTGACTTTCTCAAGGGGAATTTATTCTCCTAATGCACGAATGAGTGCGTTCATAATACTTTGGATCTGGGCATGAATTTTTCCCCCATAATTTTGCCCAAATTTTGACAAAGCAACAAAACCCGGTGCCTCATGGTCAGGATGCACACTTTTAATACAAAAGAATTAAAGTTCTGTCTGTCCAAAGATGTCGTCAGCGTAACCCTCAGGGAAAAGTTGTGGACATTGTGTTACCGTAAAAATAGATGAAATTTTATGCCAATAACATGCTGATTTCATTATTCTAATTGTGAAACTTGCAAAAATGGTTTTAATGGAGTCTGCGAATAACAAGAAGCGTAATGACGTCACTGAACGTGTTTTACTATACTACAGCTGTGTACACACAACACGCGAGATAATAAAATGCTGTCATTTACCCTAGTACTGCAAGCCCGCGCTTCGGGCGGTTTCCTCCACTCACAAATATGATCACGGCGTTATATTTAGAGGGACATTTCTTTAGTCTCGAAGAAAACACAATTAAGTATTGCAAGAAAGCCTTCAGTCATTGTCGACCACGCCATTGTCACAACGCGCAAAACTGGTTGGTGTGAATTGCGATTTTGTTACTTTGACAAGAGTGCACATAGCAATTTGTAAGATCAAGACTGAAATCAGCGTCTGACCGATGAAAAACTCGCCAGAACCTTTGGTTTATAGAAAGCAAATGTTTATGGTAGCTATAGTACTAACCTACGATACAGGAGAGCAGCAACATTCCCAATCGGCTCTTACCTTTGGCGCCATGTTGCACCTTACATCAATTCTGCCATATCCAAGTATAAACAACTCACCTGTATAGGTCTGGTTATAAGACGTCAGGGTTTCCATGTCCCCCTCTGGTTTCTTATATTGCTCTGTTCCCTTTTTCCATGGTTTCTCCACTTTGTACGGAACATAGTCCACTCTGTATTGAGAAGGGCGATATTTAGAGGAGTCGGGTTTGATAATACTACCCACTTGGGATACTGGGCGGACGTAGTTGCCACGCTGCCGAGGAGACTCCACTGAGGCAGGTGGGGCACCAATCGGTGGAAATTTCACCATCTTTTTTTTTAAACCCGGACCTGTAATCCTGGCGGTTTCAGGAGTCGACAACCGTATGCGATACTGAGACGTTGCCACGCTCGCCAGACCAATACCTTTATTAGCATCACACCACACGGGTGTCTTCGGGGTACACAAGCGTTACCAAGATAATAAACCAGCTCGTCGACTATAATCCCCGGGGTCCACAAACACTTGATCACTTATGACAGGCAATAGAATGCGTGGTAAAACTATACCAGGCAGCAAACGGTAATAAAAGACACAGTTTTACGGCTTAATTTGTGACTCTGCCAAGAATCTTTAAACAGTCAATGTAGGCCACATATCCCTGCAAGACTACTCCAGGTGTCCGTGTCTTCACATCGATAGTTAATACAAAGGAACCGATCTATCATTCCACCAATTAACCACCCTAATCGGTCTTGGTCGTTTCTAGCACTGTTCTATATGGCTAGTTAACGGTGCAGGTCCACAAACCAGCTTTTTGTTTAAAAAATCCGGCATCGGGTTAAAACCAGAAGGGCAGGAAATGCATCAGATATCACGAGGTTAAGATATCTTTCAGAGTTTACTTCGCTGATCGTAAGATGAGATCAGGTATGCGTATCAAATTGTATGTCTTGAAAAAAGATCTCTGACATCGGAACATACACATGTAATATAATTGCACCAAGCTGACACATCTACATGTACATGTAGGCTTTTACGTGTAGGTTTAGTCGGCTAACTCCAGATGTTGCTGCTCCGGATGGACCTCTTTGCCGTTCGGTTAGACGTAAAGTTATATATGCATGCATATATATGGATTGCGATGCTACCTAAATACGAAATAATCAATAAGAATTTGTTTCTGTCCAAAACAAAACAAACAACTGGTCGTCTGTAACCTGGCTGGTTTTACAAGACTCTCACATTTGCTGGGATAAATAACTCGGTACCCAGAGCTGGTTATGGTACCGACGTATTCGGGAAAAACTGCTCTGCATGCCAGATTGATTTCGCCCTGACTCCAAACGATGTGACAATCAAGCACGATCAGAAAACAATGAGAGTCCCAGCATAGGGACTTATCCATGTCGCTGCTTCCAGGAGGATAACAAACACATCTGTCTTTGTGTCAACGCGCATTTGCCCAGCCAGTATTTTTTCATATTTACAGATCGACAGCTGATTAATGTACCAACTACATCACTTCAGTTTCAAATACCAACGCTTAATCCAAAATTAAACCATGACAATATCAGAACTGATATTTGTTTAATTGATTACAGATATACTTATTATTTTGGCCTCGAATATCAGCACCGTGTTACCCGGGTTTAATACCAATCTCTCCAGCTACAAATGCTAATATTATGTTCATGAAGCCTGGATACAGCAAAAAAGGATCTGCATGACCAAGTGGCCTTTTGCAATCTGGCTAAACAGACCACTTGACCAATAAACGGCCTGTTCCAACCTGGAATGTTTCTTATGCATCTTTTCCCCTTAAGAGACACATTGGTATCCAATCGTCTGTGTCTTAAAAGCAAGGTGAAATGAAAAAGACTGACAAAGTGTGAATTGCTTTTGTAAATTCTAAAAATATTGCAGCGTATCATAAGAAAGAATGTACGTTTTGTCAGAGAATATGGAATCAAAATTTGTGTGTCCTTCCCACTTTTCCTGGTTTGACGTCACACACGAACACATGACGTCGCCAATCGTTAACGTGAGGCCTCAAATTACGTTGCCCTTTCAAACGCTGATGACGTCATCCCAGCATAAATGCCCTACTTGACGTCACATCCGTCTGATTTGACGTAATATAAGGAATATTATTACGTCATATCAGAAAAATTTTACAGACAGAGCTGAAGATTTTGTTTTTAAAATAGTCCTCAGTTATATGAGTTAAATAGAGTTATTTATTGAAAATCCTTTGGACAGTGGTGTTAGGTAGGTTCCTTGGGATTTTTTTCATATAAATTTAACATTTCTACGCAGTTTGTATTCTGACCATAGTGGCACTTTAAGATATTCCAGATTTCCAACAGTCAACAATCTTACCGAAACCGTGAAGCTTTCTTCAACATTGCACACAGCGCCCTTCACATACAGGCCTACCGGTCCAGCTATCGTTACAAGCCAAAAATTTCGTTACCAATTTTTCTACGTGATCAGTACTCCAAAGTCATCTCAACTATGACATTCGCACGTACCTGTGTGTAGTTTTATCAGCTATGGGCCCCTCTCCGGTCATGGGCACCTGTTGAGGTTTGAAGCTCTCCCTCAGCTGTACAGGGTGGGCCGGGTATTTGGTAGTATACTCGGACAGGGCACATGGTTCGTCTCCCCGGGTGGGTCCTGCATACGGCCGATGTGGACAACGATGGCGACTGATCAAAAATGAAGCAAAACCATCAATGCAATGCACTTGACCTAAAATTCTGACACCACTATGTAAGTTACCGTACTCATTTTGCCTCATTCTGAGAGTTCTAGTCATTTTACAATGTTGTTCTGAGGTTTGTTTCGATGGCAGGGTGATATAGTAAGAAAATGTGAGTTTCAGCACTCAGAGTACTGCTTTATCACCTTTATGTTCCTCTAAAAATGACATTTTTTGTCAGGCGAAGATTTAGGCCAATAAGGTCATTACAGTATTTGAACTGGTATTCAATTCTATTTGATCCTATTATCTACCTTTTTTCAAGTAAGTGAGCACAAAAAGTACATACACGCGGGTACAGCAAGCTGATTAAAAAACTAGAGTAGCTAGAGTGTATGACGAAAAAAATATTTCAGAAATTTATAAATACATAGACAAGGAAATGGGGTCTTGCGATGGAGGTCAACTTGCTCCAACACCGAAAGGATTGGTTAACTATGTGATAGGTCTTGAATGCATTTACAACCATTGCAGAAAGTATATGAGACAATCATTTGTCAAAAGTGTGTCAACATTTCATTCCTGTATCTAACTATAAGTGACGGAATAAAATATTCAAATCTATGTTTCAGGTAAAGGTAGTTGCTCATAATTTCACCCTGACCCGTAATTTTTGTTTGTTCACTTTCACTTTCATCTGAAGCTAATATTTTAATGATGACATAGTTAAACGTGACTTTACTGTAAATACATTGTTTTGCATAACTACTCCGAAGTTCTCAGAGAGTTTTAACAGTGTACACAGTATGTACATGTACATAGTAAACATACTAATATTTCCGAATGAAGGTGGCTGACAAAAGTGTGCTGCATGCAGATGTTGACATAATGTACATATACACTGTTTAATCCTGTTTCATCAGATCCAGGATTTATGATCCTCCACTACCAGATCATGTCATAATTCAGAGCAACATGTCCGACCTGTAACAAAAATATTACCCTGATCATGAAAAGAGAATGACAATGGTTGAAATAAATATGCCCGAATTTACGGCCTTGTTTTTTGGCACAACGGCATCAGTAATAATATAACCTCTGTATCTCATAAATCGTTTATCCTGCAATTGCAACAGGTAAACATTTACCTGACCCACTCGGCCACCCAAGGTTCCAATTCGATGCCTTTTAGACATATGTCAAACTGATTCATTTAAACCCTTGCAAGCAGCACAATTCACCCCTTAACTTAAGCACAGCAAAGTTGCATTATTCGCCAGTTACATGAATCACTGAAAAATGTCAGTTTGTCAGGGCGTGTGATAATACATGTACATAGTCTACACTGGCCACTTACAGTACAAACATAATCACTGATGCAAACAGGATCGCCGCTAAGCAGTTTAACCATGCATGCAAGCATCAACAGCTCATCAACGTTTCCACGTCTAATTTAGAATTCTAATTTTAGAAGAAACAAAAAGGAATATAAACTTTTGCTCATTTTACCAGTTTGAAGAGACCCATTTTTTCCAAAAGAACATTAAAATTATATGATCTGTTTTAATTATTTTTTTCAACCAATTTGTCATCAACTTTATTATGCATATTTCTCCAAGCCTTTCCAATATCTCATGTGTATGATGTCAGTTATCAGTTTGAGCTGGAAAAATATATGGCATTCATGTACATGCAAAAATTGATGTCATCTTACACCCAGAATAGTCATGAAGTGAATAGTCCATGTTGTTATGAGATAGAGTGTCATTAATTTCACCGACTTGCCCCTGTTAAAGTGTAAGATGTGAAAACTTTGACCGACCAACCGACAGCAGGACAGAGCAACTGCTGGCCATAGCCAAGAATACATGTATATGTACATCAAGAATATGTTTTGACACTTTTTGTGTTCACATCTTTACAACAGAAAAGGCTACTGGCTTAACAGAAGCGAACAATCCTTATTGATTATCATTGATTAATTATTGTTCATGCAGAGGAGTTTTTTAGGACTGCTGTACTGATTGAATATCATCTTAACACATCTAAACAAGTGCCTCGGGACACTCCCTTGTTTTCTGCCTAGCAACTGTCCACAACAGTAACCTAGAAAAGTCCAGGTGAAATGACATGTTATGCCTAATAAGAGTGCATTGTCTGAAAGTATGTCACAGCCATTTCAGGTCACAGCTCAGCAGATATATATGTTTTCAGTTTGTAAACATGTGTCCTTCTTTGTTTTATTTATTTTTCGTTTTATTTATTTATTTATACATGATTTATGAATTTATTTTATTTTATTTTTTTTTCATTCTAAGTCTTCAGATGAAAGGGAACTATACCATTAACTGACTGCGCATAATATGTTTTGTACACAGTGCATTTACAATCTTTAAGACATGTAATGCATTTATGTTATGCTACATACATGTTCATGCCATCCCTTCATTATGGTGTCCTGCTTGTGCCATTAAAATAGCACTTATATCGACTGAAACCCAATGCACAAAGTGCACAATCGACTTTGTGTATTGAATTTTTACAGGTTATAGCCCTATTTAAAACACACCGTCACGTTTCGAAACACGACGTCGAGTTTTAAACGGGCTTTTAAACTGCAAAACTTGACACAAATAGTCGATGCCGTGTTTCAGAACACGACACTGAGTTTCGATTCCGTTGAGTTTTGAAACAGATATAACATAATGAAATCTGACATTGAGTTTTGCGTCGACTCTTTGCATGGTTAAGCTCCATTTAAAGAACTCAAGACTCAACATCACGTTTCAAAACATGACTTTTCAAATCCAGCTCTTGCTGGCTCAGTAGTGGCACCAAATGAACTTACTGAGACCCACCTGTTTTTTTTCCCCACATACATGTATCGGACGACTATCAAGCAGGCAAAATATTCAGATCAAGCATGGTGTAAAAAAAATTTCAGAGGAGCAACTAGAAATATATATATGTCCAAGCATTCTGTTTCATTTTCATATACCGGTACATATTTGGTGATTAAACTTGGTCAAGAAAGTATTGTTATGAAAATTAAACTGAAAACCAGGAAAAAATATATATGAAAGGCCCTGAACTCTGACTGAATGCACATGTAATGAAGTATATTCCTGTGAAGGCTGAATACCATAAATATTGTTGAATTGAGAGGTGGAAATGATAACCCACCTAGCCTTGTGGGTAGGAATAGGTTATCATTTCCATCTCTCACCTGAATAATATTTATGGTATTTAACCTTCACTGTGCAATATTCTATAATTTATTATTTATACTTTAACAACATCATGTGTATTTACAAAAGTTTTATGCAAATGACATGCTTATGATCTTGTATGACATTGTAACAATTTACTGAACTTGTTTCATGATGTCATCCACAGTAAGATAGAAACTGGACATACATGTATAATTTGAAGGCAAGATAAGGTCTATTGTGGAAGGTTGTTATAGACCTATACATGTGGCATGTACTTACAGTAACTAGTGGTCAGTATAAACATTACTGGTACTTGCATTTTCAATGTTTAGGCTGGGTCATGGTGTTTTTTACAACCTACTGATGATTCGAAGTAGGGCGAAACACAATTTTTTTAATCTCATCTTACATCCAGGCTGGGGGTCTCTGTGGTGCATACTCAAAAGAATGGCATTATTTCACAGAACATGACTGATCGATGAAATCAATCCATGCACTCTTGCTCCACCATCTGATGTTCACAAAAAGTGACTCAGTCACAACTTACAACCTCAACAAGCCACATAATATACTGCTTCAGGGTTAAACTTTGATAACTTTGTTTGAGTATAAGACTTTTTAGGTTTTCCAGATTTTTACTGCTATGGTCTTCAAAGAAGTGTTTAAATCACATTTCACATTCTGCCTTCATCAAAACTGGCTTTGCCAAATTGGTCCCTGCTCACAGGGCCATTTGTGTAGTGACACCAACAGAATAAATTATTTACAAGATATTATTCTTTGTAACATGTAGCTTTATTTTTGCTTCTTACGCTGAAAAAAACATCATCACTATTGTACAAAATAGTTACATTGCACCTGTCAGCCTGCCACTAGTACGTCAGCCATCAATCATGCCTGACCATGATTTACATGATAGGTAGAATTGTCTGAATGCCATTTATACCTAATTGTTCAGATTGGAATATTTATCTGTGTTCTATGTCCAGACAGTAAAGCTAGGGGCTACATCCCATGCACTGAAGTTATGTGCCTTGTTATATATATTAGGCAGAAATACCCTTTGGACAATTCCGCCACCTATGCTTTATTAGATCTATGTTCACAATATCACCCTCACAGATGATTTACAAATGAGCTAGCTACTCAGCTAATTGTAGATTGGATGATAAACAGTTGATTTGGGAGTTGTAAAGATTAGGGTTGGGCCTTCTTTAGTCACTGACCCACTTTTCTGATCTTCATTGTGAAAAGGGCATTCTTCAATGAATTGATGTCACTCTACCATGTGACAACACCCTGGTTTTTACTACTGCCGTAAATTTTTATACCAGCAAAATGACTGACAAGTTGTGCATTGCAAAAGCCAGCTTCTGAACCACAGGAACTCTCATCTACTCTGTCCTTGTAGTATATATGGAGGGACCAGATAAGTAGTGAGTAGTTCCTATGTTTTGAACAGAGCAAAAATTGCCATAGTGTGATTTGAACTCGGATCTTTAAAGGAAGAGATAGCAAATATTGAAAACTAACGTTACATGTCATGAAAGCTGCTCTATTTTTGTTATCCGAGAGCAAAACTTTCACATCATTGCTGTTTTGCGGAAAACATTAAATAATTTGTCAGTCTAGGTAGTTTTACAACAGCTGCCATATTCAGGGCTGTGGTCAATGAGTTTGACGTACCTAAATAACAACTGCACTCTTCAAACTCCTCACAGCGATATTTTGCGAGAATATGCAAAAAAAAAAAAAAAAAAAAAAAAAAAGGGCCGACTGTTTGGGGACAAACACATCAGAAACTTAGGGGGAAACGTGAATATAAAGATATTTTTTACCTGGTTATTTGGGAAAATAATAATACCGAGGATAATTGATTTGCTGCCTCTTCCTTTAAATGCTACAGGTTTTGCTACACCATCAAATATGTTTCTCGGTGGATTACAAATTACAATTGGTCACGGTGGTACGTGTTACTGGGAACGATCATTAAATCACCTATTCCCTATGACGATAGCTGGCCTGTACTTATCGTAAGGTCAGTCAGTCAATGGTTTTCACAACCGATCGTGTCTACTCGATTAGCAATAGAAGATTACGAGAATGTTCGACAGCTGGCACGGGCAATAAAACCACAAATTATCAGAGAAACTACTCACCCGCAAGTGCAGATCTCGCATATACACTTCTTCACCATCGCGCTGTATATCCCTGCCGCTCGGAAAGACGAAAGCTGAGCGGCTAGATAGCTTAAAATCAGTGATGTTCCGTCAGGTTGTCAATTTCTTGAGGCCGTATACACGTTGTCAAGCATTCGAGTGAAACCTGTTTATTCAATATGGTGGTTGGCAACCGCCCTGGAAACGCGAGCGCAGTGCCGTGTGCAAAACGGTGACAAACGTCACGTGCTGTTTCCCGCACTCGGCTGGAATTTCACTTGATTGTGTAGATACGACACGCACTGTTACACGATGTTTTACTGAATATAATGTACTTGATTTCATCAAATATTTTAGAGTGGTAGCTAGCCTACCACTACGGTACACGTTGCTACACGCCCAGTATATTGCAGTATTGCCTTTTGTGCTTAACTAAGCTAGATATATAAGTTAAAAAATATTATCTCAACTGAATCAATGAATGACAAGCACTGGTATTTAACCCAGATCGAAGCGCTCCTGCCTGGTTGCACCAAAGTGCAGAGAAAGAGATAAACGAAAGAAAACCAAATCAAATCTTATCCGATATTAGCAGAATAGCCACTCAGCAGTAAAATTTACGACGGAAGAAGATCAAGTAAATGATGCTTCATACGATTACGTCAAAAAACAAAATTAAGTAACCGCGCCGTAATAGATAATGTAGTTTCCATTATGGTCAGCCGTTTAGGCTTTAGGACATTTATTTAAAGAGGAAGCCCTCGTAAAAATGACATTATGGTGAGTGAATAGACCAGTAAAAGCGATATCTGAAAGTATCTTCACTGAACTTGTTAGATTTTTTTTTTCACCAATATAAACGCATTCAAATGTTCTGATTGGATGGTGGGTTTTGTGAACCATGTTGATGATGTGGCTCACAAGTGTCGTCACGCTGACTTTTCTATCGCCCTAAAGCCTAAATTTTAAGTCATATTAGCGTTTTCATACAGAGGCAAACATTACAGGAGTATATTTCACAAGACTTTTATTTAGGGCTGAATAGAAAGGTGTACACAAAGTTTTGTGATTTCATTGTTGAACCACATCGTCAATGTTGTCCATAAAACCCACCCTACAATCAAAACATTTGAATGCCTTTATTTCGGTGAAATAAATTCTAAAATATTCATTGAATATTTCTGAGATACAGTTTTTAATGATCTTTTCACTCACATAAGTTCATTTTTACGAGGTCTTTCTCTGTAAGATATCTTGAATTAATTCCAGATATTTGGAATTCATTTCGACATATCTGGAAATCCTTTTCAGATATCTGAAATTCATTTTAACGTATCTAAAATAAATTTCGCGCTGCGCATATTACAAAAAACATCTCAGATATGTGGAAATGATTTCCAGATATGTAGAAATCAATTCAAAATATCTTAAATAGACGTTAATTTGACATATCTGGAATTCTTTTTGTGATATGTGCCCTACATTTGTCTGGTCATTTATGTGAACAAAATGTATGCTGTAATGGCCCTCGGAACCTTGTTAACAGCATTTGCCACAACGGGATCAGCCTTTATGGCTTGCGGTGCTCATGCGTAGATCTGTACTTATGTTATTTCTGCTCAGGGAGCTGTTACTGCAATTTGTACATTTTGGCGCAATTTCTGATATGTGTGGCTCTTGTCCGGATATATGCACCATATTTTTTTGTTTCGAAATATCTTTAAAAGAATTTCATGTGCCTCGATGGATTAGGGCGCTAGCGCAGCGTAATGACACAGAAGCCTCCCACCAATGCGGTCGCTGTGAGTTCATGTCCAGCTCATGTTGGCTTCCTCTCCGGCTGTACGTGTGAAGATCTGACGGCAACCCGCGGATGGTCGTGGGTTTCCCTCAGGGCTCTACCCGGTTTCCTCCCACCACAATGCTGGCCGCCGTCGTGTAAGTGAAATATTCTTGAGTACGGCGTAAAACACCAATCAAATAAATAAATAAATAATTAAAAAGAATTTCAGATAAGTGGAAAGGATTTTCAGATATCTGAAATAGATGGTTCAGATGTCAATAAAAGGCTGCGTTTAAATCTGGAAATGAAATCAAGATATCCTGAAATGAATTCCAGATCTGAATTAGGCCGAAACGGCATGCCATATTCCATGACCATGTTGATTTAAACATGTAGGCCAACATACGTGTACGTACATGTTACGTGGAACTATCACTCCAAGAGTGTATTTAGTCAGCCGAGAAAAAACGAAAAAGAAAAAAAAGTTAAGCCGCCAGAATGCAGCTTATATACATTCATTTTAAAGTAAAAGCCATTGTGGGGAACATCTGTATTCGCACTTTAGCTTGATATCAGAAACTGATCATTAAATATAGCTTTGTCTTTTTAGTCAAGGCAATGATATGAGCTATGACCGTGCAGGAGGTGAGAAATTTGAAAACAGTGGAGGTTATCGCCCTTCTATCGCTCTTCTGTTGTGGGGGTAATTTAACCATTTCACAATTTCACCACATGTGTCCATTTCATACTCTTTTGCAAGGAAGACTTAACTTGAAAATGACAACAATTTTCACTGTAAAATGTGAAGTTTGGTGGAAATTAATATAGTGGAATTATAATTGTTGTGAGAGGCGACCAGATTTGGATTCTTCCGCCGTCGTGGATAAACATCATCGGGCATCAACAACGACAACCTGTTTTACTGAGTCAGTGACTGACAGTTGGACTAGAGTGAACGCTGTCAGTTTCATTTCAACCGCCATATCGTCGGTTGGTTTGTGTGTTGTGAGTTATGATAAATCATTCTCACCAGATCCATGTAGTTTTGTTGCTGACAAGGTATCCTGTCACATTTCCGCACATTGTCATAAATAGATGAGTTAGACACAGATTTTTAAGGCATGGAATTTTGATCAAAACCAAGAAATGTGTTCCCTGCACAATATTTATATATTTGAGTGGTGTTTTATGCCATACTCAAGAAAATTTCACTTATACGACAGCGGCCAGCATTATGGTGGGAAGAAACGGGGCAGAGCCCTGGGGGAAACCCACGGGGGAAACCCACGACCATCCGCAGGTTGCTGGCAGACCTTCCCGCTTACGACCGGAGAGGAAGCCAGCATGAACTGGACTTGAACTCACAGCGACCACATTGGTGGGAGGCTTCGGGTCATAGTACTGTGATAGCGCGCTAACAGACTGAGCCACGGAGGCCGCTTGCGTGGTGGTATGATATGGATCTCAGTTGTAACGTCATAGTGGAGAGAACTGTTATTTTGATACAAAGTTGCCTTGGCAGTGGTAAAAAAAGAATTCTAGCTATAATATTCTGGAAAACTGAAGCAGGCAGTGAAAACAGTCATTGACCCATTCTCACGCTCAGGGGGTTTTTGTGAAAAGTAACTTTACTTCAATAAACTCATGCAATATCCTCTGTGTGGCCAAAAGAGCACATAAAACATTGTGTATGCATAAGGAAATCTTAAATCCATGGTAAACTAATTATTGTTAGAAATCGTAAAAATCTATTGTGCCAGCAAGGGATGAATTTATCAGTGAGGGATGAGTGATGTTCAGGTTTGTTTCCACCTCTCTTCCAATATAACTATGTTATTTGTCATCTTCCCGTTCGATGGGACCTCATTGGCTAAGGTGGTTAGAGCGTCACACAGTGCGGTGACCTCCTCTAATGAATGATGAGCGTGTTTAATGTGAGTTTAAGCCCAGCTCTTGCTGGCATCCTCTCTGCCAGCAACCTGTTGATGTTCGTTTGATTCCCCATTGCCCTGTCTCGTTTCCTCATATCATAATGCTGGCTGACATCGATTAAGTGAAGTATTGTTGAAAACGACAAAACATACCAATCAAATTAATAAACAGAAAACTGGCAGTGTGCTTTTGGTGGGATTTAGGACTCACAATGATATTGAACAGCTGATACCTGTTTGGCCAGAGATATATGAAAATGTGTGGTGGATTCACTGTGTAGGTTGGCTTTATGTGCAGCCTTCTTCATGTTATATATGTACTAAATTGCTTTCTTTGATTCAAAAGGTTCATCATCATTTTCACTGGGGTCACTTGTGGCATTATTCTCAAAATTTGTCCGGTCAGCATTAGTTAATAATTGGCTTCAAACTGTGTACATTTGATCGGACATCACACCTGCATTAAAGAATCAAAAACCATGGTGTGTTGGAGCCTATTTTATGTAAAGCTGTTGTACATTAGGTGTCAAATGTCTGTTAATATACATGAACCCCAATCAAAATTTCAGATCTACCTCTACTGAGTGACTCCAGGATGAGGACCACACACCCAGAAAAGCTTGCACAGCTCCAAAAAAATCCAGCGAATGTGAGAAACATTTGCATCCTAGCCCATGTAGACCATGGTAAGAATATTTTATATGTGGTGCAATTGTGGTAGGACATGCTATATTACAGTGCTCATATATGGAATATAAAAGGTGTGAACAAGAAATGTACATTATTGTATGTCATGTCAGAGTTACCTCTTCTTTGTCTGTTAGAAAATGTAGGGCCACTGACGAGAAAATTATTCTGCATGACTCAGTCTGCAAATCCAGGTCAGTGGGAACAACACTACTGTGTTTTGTTTATGATGTAAGTTGTACGTAAACAGGAGGTACAGTTTTGTTGAGGTTCCACTGAAAACAGCTTTTTTTTAAATTCCAACTTCAAAGTATCTGTATCAGAGGGAGTGTGTTTAATGGAACAGCCAGGACAGCCTGAGGCTGTAATCTGGTTTATTGAATTAGATACTGTATTGATGTACATGTGTATGTAATAATGAGAAATGTCCAAGCTGTTATACACGAGATAGTAAATGTTGTGCACACAATTTGTGTGAAGGTAAGACTGCTCCTGTAGGAATGGTTGGCAAAAGCTTTGTTTGCTTCTGTAATTAGTTCTCAAAAATCACAGGAAAAATGTTTTGCCACACACAGTTATCACAAACACTATGATGCATTTCATAGATATTGGCTTGAATGCTTTTCAGGGAAGACAACTATTGCAGATGCCTTGGTTGCCAGTAATGGAATTATCTCCCCTCGCATGGCTGGGAAGGTGAGCAGGTTGACAAAAGTGATTTGAGCACTGAAAATGTTTGCTGGAGATGTTTCTGCTTTCTCCATGGCATTGTTAACATTCCACATGCATGAGTATACATTTTTTCTCTGCCATACCAGGCTTTCATCATGACTGAGCCAAGTATTTCATATTCCCTTTTTGTGCATGGTTTGTGTAAAGACCTTTTATACCCATAGCGCATAGTTAAGGATACCACTTGCCACGTTTGTCTAATGAGTTCTTCTGGAACACAACTGGCCTTTTACAAATATGGTTTCCAACCTGGGCTTTTAAATCTATGTCTGGCGCGGTCCTAAATCAAAGGTTTCTTTTGAGTTCTATCAGTTTTCCACCTACCAGAAACCCAACAACAAATATTCTTGGGCACTGGGTATGGCACACCCGAGAACAAATATTCTTTTGTACTGGTATCGCAAACCCGAGAACAAATCTTCACAGGTACTGGTATGGCAAAGGACTGACTTGAAAAACATGAAAGAAGTCCACTGTGTTGTGTTTTTGTTGACAGCTACGTTATATGGACAGTAGGGAAGATGAGCAGGTGAGAGGAATCACCATGAAGTCCAGTGGAATCTCATTGTTTTATCATAAAGGTATGTGCCAGTGCTAAAGCACATCTTTTTACCTGCAGAATTTTACCTTGAGTGATAAGGAATTTGACATAGTAAAAAGAAAAATTAACATACCCAGCAATTGTAGTTGTAGGAGATTACGCAAAAGTATGCATTATTACAAACAGCAAAGGGTGATTTTCTATCCTGTGTGGTGACCACGGGTCATTGAAATAATCACTCAGGGCTTCTGGGACCAAAGCAGTTAGCATACTAGTGCAACACAATGACCCAGGAAGCTGTCAACAACGCTGTCGCTGCGAGTACAAGCTCAGCTCATGCTGAATTCCTCACAGGTCATATGTGGGAAGGTCTGGATTCCTCGCAGGTCATATGTGGGAAGGTCTGGATTCCTCGCAGGTCATATGTGGGAAGGTCTGCTTGCAGTCTGCGGTCTTGGGGTTCCGCTTGGTTTCTTCCCTCCAGAATGCTGATTGTCATCATATAAGTGAAATACTTTTGATAGCTGTGTTTTACCAGTGAAATGAGTGAATAAATAAACAGATAATCACTCTTCCTGTTTAATAAGAGAAAAGAGACGTCTTTCTGTTTTAGCATTTGTCTTTTTAAAAAACTGAATTCTGGATATGGTGGGGTGCATTTTCCCACCTGAAGTAATGTGAGCCTAATCTGTGTAATCTGTTCTTCATTCCCACCATTGCAATGAGGCCTTGTGGACTGCCTTGTCACATATTACCAATGCATCGCTAGAGAACAGAGGTCAATTCAGCTTATGCCCCTGTTGCCAGTATGCCTTTCTTATGTGTGAGGTTTTAAATCCTTATAGTAAGCAGGAGGTTTCTTGGCATTTTTTTTCTGTTTTTACTGACTCTCAAGGTAAACTTTTTAAAAAATGCGGCGAAGTTGCAACGTTATGTTATGAGGTTTGATCAAGTTCGTATTCCTGATCCACCCACGTGTCCTCATTTCAGATGGTGGAGAGTTCCTCATCAACCTGATTGACTCTCCTGGCCATGTGGACTTCTCCAGTGAGGTGTCCACGGCAGTGAGGCTGTGTGACGGTGCCCTGATGGTGGTGGATGTTGTGGAGGGGGTCAGCCCACAGGTGTGTGAGTGAGAGGATCACTTGACTCTTGTCATAGAGGGTCTCATTTGACTCTGTCACAGGGAGTCTCGCTTTACTCTCGGTCATGGGGGTCTCACTTCAATCTCTGTCACAGGGGGTCCCTTGACGTTCAGTCATTAGGGTTAGGGGGGTCAGAGTTTTTTCTGGCCACTTTCTCACTGTGGTAACGACTATGAGAAATATCAGAAAATTGAGTTTTAGAGTTTTTATATTGAGTTTTCATGAAATTAATTGAAATTTTTTTTATTTTTTGAGAAAAAATTTTTTTCTGATTTGTTCAAATTGAGTTTCTAAAAAGAAATTGACTAGAAATCGAAGTTTCAATTCTGCTATCTTTTCTTAACTTTCTCAATAAGGAAACCTTATGCACTGTCAAACAGTGCAGATTTATGATTTATGATTTAAATCCGTGACGTTTATGAAAACATTCAAATGCAAATTTTGTTTCAAATTTGGTGATTTTTTTCTACTTAAAAAAGCTGGCGAATGTTGTATCTGTGAAAATGTTCAGTCTTCATTTTGGTGTTGAAATAAAGTGAATAAATCAGTCTATAAATCTCCCTTAACTTTCTCAGCTATCAAATCTGTTTAAGCACAGAGGGTTATACACATTCATCTTTTTGTTCTGATTTGTCTTTGACAGACTCATGCTGTGTTAAGACAAGCCTGGCTGGAAAATATCAGACTTGTGCTCATCCTGAACAAGATTGATCGTCTCATCACAGAAGTGAAGATGGAACCACTGCAGGCTTACATTCACCTGCAGAAAATCTTAGAACGGGTAAGGAAAAATGTGTGAATAAAGACAGGCCAACAGATTTGCGCATGTTAAGAGTTGCTAGAATCCCTCTCTTTCAGGATATCGGGGCCTCACATGGAGTTTGAAAAGCAGCTGAATGTCTGCATGAGTTTTTCATGATTAGTGAGTTCTGAGGGTCTCATATGAGTTTGCGAAACTGCTTGATCCATGCCTAAAGTTAAAGACAGATCAGGACTGAGTCACTGTTCATTGAAAAGATTACAAAATTTTCTCTTGAATGCATAAGCCTGTGTGAATTTATATGAATTCGTTGCTGAATTATCTTTCTTTGAAGTGTGTCGCTGCTGACTGGGGATCTGGAGTCAGCCATGTTTTTAAGCTAATGAGAGATTGACCAGTCAGAGAGTTAGGAGATATCAGTGGTCTATAAGCTGTGATGTAAATGTTCTGAGTTGACTGTCAATGTAACATGTAATAACAGAGGGGCAGGACACTGTTTTAATGTTATATAGTTTAATTATAACAAGTACATGTGTGAAGAACACTGCAAAGTATTTCCAAACCATTGTGTTTTGACGGGAGTAAGTTTCTTGATCATCTTATGTTATAAATTTATATATATACCCTAGTAGCTAAATACAGTCTCAGGTGAGGGGTGTTCCGCGCTTGGAACAATTACATCACAGTTCACACAGAATGGCTGCGTCTCATGCTATGTCAAATGTCAGTTTCCACTGTCTTGGTAACTATTAGAAAAAAACTTCACCGAAATAAACATAAAATGGTATATTTCTGTGTTGTTTGTCGTCAGATCAATGTGATCACCAGTGAACTCTTCACTTCCGAACACTTGGAGAAGACAGCCAATGTAAGCCAACCCATATCACGCACATTGCCGATCAGATATTTCAGTTTTTGATACCTCTATTATTCTGTTTTTTAATAACAGTTCATTTACATATTTATTGCCATTAGTTCCCAGGTTAGTCTTAAGGAACAGCTAATTTATCCTGCTAATTTGAAAAAAAGGCCTCCATGTAAATCCTTATGATATACCTAAAAAATAGATGTATTTAATTGTGTACTGAGTAAATGGTCCTATTTTGATATCAGCTGATGTCTGTTTGTCAGTGTTTGAAATCCTTTCCAAATAAGGCTATGCCATTTCAGATCATATAAGTATTACATTGGTGTGGAAATAAAGACACCAGTGCTATGGGTGTGAGTTCAAGCCCAACTCTCACTGGCCTCCTGCGGTCATATGTGGAAAGGTCTGTCAGCAACATGCAGATATTCCCTCCCACCATAATGATGTCTGCCATCATAATAGTGAAATATTCTTGAGTTCTGGTGTAAAACACCAATCCAAAAACAAGAAAAAAAATCAAGAAATAAAATGGAAATAACAGAAGCAATCATGCACGAGGTACATGAGTTTCTATCAATCATGATCAACATTACCAGGTATTAAGAAGATAACATTGTAAAAAGTAAAATCAAGAACTCAGTGGGATGCAACAGTTGTTGACATTCATATCCATGAAGTTGGTTAAAGTACTTTAAACGATATCACACTGCACTGAACTAGATCCAACCAAATGAGAAATTCTCTTTTTCAATTCATCTGAACTTGGTTAGGGTGCTTTTTATGACATGAACAACAATTGAACAGTGTGACCACTAGGTAAAGTAAAGTAAACTAAAGCACAGGATGGAGAAGACACGAGTGACATACATTTACTTGTGGCACAAGGTATCAGTAGTGTGAATAAGGGATCAGTAGTGTGAATAAGGGATCAGTAGTGTGAATAAGGTATCAGTAGTGTGAATAAGGGATCAGTAGTGTGAATACAGGATCAGTAGTGTGAATAAGGGATCAGTAGTATGAATAAGGGATCAGTAATATGAATAAGGGATCAGTAGTGTGAATACAGGATCAGTAGTGTGAATAAGGGATCAGTAGTGTGAATACAGGATTAGTAGTGTGAATAAGGGATCAGCAGAATTACCTTCTTTCCATCATGCAGGAGTCTGCAAGCACAACAGGAAGAACCAGGGTGAACTCCAGCAGTGAACAGGTAAGGGATTTTCCAGACTTCCTTTCTCCAGTGAAAATGACAGAATTGATTTCTAAATATTTCACACATCCACTATTAAAAGTTATGAGATGTAAATTTCGCGCCTTTTTAATAGTAACAGCCATTTCTATAGTCAGATAAATTAATGCATGCATATAATAGGTGTAATTTTGCAGTTCTGAGACCGAAAATTTGGAACATTTCATAAATGTGATAGGAACCTCTTTTTTGTTGTTGATTTGGGGGTTATTTATTTATTTATTTATGTATTTATTTATTTATTTATTATTGTTGCTGCACATTGTTTGATATCATGTTACTTGCAGGTCTACGACTGGAGTGTAGAAGACTCGGATGACTCCCACATCTACTTCTCTCCTGATCAAGGGAACGTAATCTTTGCCAGTGCTTTAGATGGGTGGGGGTTTAGGTGAGTTATCTCCCTTGATCCAAATTTATACACCTGTGCACTGAACATTGAAACATAGTCATCTGACAAGGTCGGATTGTTGGATTTTCTCCAAGTACAAAGATCCCCTTTCAAGGTGTTTTACAAATCTGAGTTAATTTAACTGTTTGAAAAAATGGGGAAAACATGCTATAAAAATTAGGATTATGTCGTATATTTTAAGTATCATAAATGTTGTTTACATCAAAATTAGATTAATGATTTTTCTGTTTCAATTACAGCATTGCTCAGTTCTCTGAAATGTACTCAAAGAAACTGGATGTAGATGTGGCTGATTTGCAAAAGTCTCTGTGGGGAGATTTTTATTACAACGGGAAAACTAAGAAGATCATGACGGGAGCTCAGGTATATATGTGACTGGAGAGAAAGAAATGCTGATAAAAACCAGTATTCATTTTTCTTTCTTTTAAAAACAGAAAATCTTCATTGAAAACAAGTTATTTTTCTCAGGCTAATTAGGGAGTGGTTAAACAGATGGTTTCTTGAGTTCACCGTCTGTCCATCTTCAACCTCTGTTTCCATCCAAGCTCCAGTCAGGGCCCAAGTTCATGGTTTCATGCTTGGAACGTAAATAAAGCCATTTTCAGCATTCAAGAGACGGAGTTTGGTCACATTTGCGTTTGCTTAAGCCGTTACCAGAGCTCCTTTTGGCATGCTGGCTGGCATCACGTTTAGTGTTCCAAAGAGTGACATGTTTTACTGTATCAGGCAAAACTGTAAGCTCGTTTTACTCACTTACTTTCCAGATGAAGACCAAGAAGCCATTGTTTGTACAGTGTGTCCTGGAGAATCTCTGGGCCGTCTATGAAGCTGTCTTTATCAGAAAGTAAGAAATGGACTTCGTTCTGATATCTTGGGATATGTGTATGTAAAATTTCCATGCTTATATCCTGAAGTTCCCTAATTCTTCTAATTTTTGGAACATCCGATCTGTTCTTGGCCAATATACATGTGACTGTAAGAAGAATGCACAGTTTCTCTATTCTTAATTGGTTACCCATGCAGTGAAAAATGTACTTGTAATCAGACTTGTAAGTTTGCTTCTAGCAGTAGTAATATCTGTTCGGAAGCATTAATATGTGTATTGACTAAATGTACTTCTCATGTTTAGTATAGAACAGTATTGGTATCATCTTTTCCTCTCAGTGAATTTTGAATTTAACACATTTGTGCCTTTACTTGGTTTTGCAGAGATAAAGAAAAAATGGCTAAGATTGTGAAGTCACTTGACTTGAAGATTGCCCCTCGCGATGCCCGTCATACAGACGCCCGCGTTTGTCTGCAGGCTGTCTGTAACCAATGGTTACCACTCTCAGGAGCTGTTCTATGTAAGTCATGTAGAACATTTTAAAAGTAAGCTACAATTTTTGCATATTGTGACACTTTAAACAAAGCCTCGCATCGAATATGTATATGGATCATGATTATTCACCATGTGTTTATTCAACTAAAGCATTGGTCTTCATGCAGGCGATTGACACCAAGCTATGAAAATGAGGTTATGTGTCCAAATTTTACTTCGGCTAGTGAGCTGAGCCAATCAGGCTTTTTGATTTCCACCAATCAGAAACTGATAACTGATGTCATTTTGATGAAAACTTCATAAACGTGATATATAAATAAACTTTCTGGTTATGTTTCACACATATCCATTTCATAAACTAGAATGTATTGATCAATGATGCCACAGAGCTGATATTTCTCTGAAATGATTGATGATGTAAGCATTTTCAGAAAATTATGTTGTCAAGTATGTAAATGGTTTGAATGCAGCATTAGGCCAGAAAATTTGTCAGTGACAGTTCCTGGCAGTGATTTACTCTGAGGAAATAGTTACCAAGATCTGTGGCTGTGTATATTTCACCAATTTGTTGTAGCTATGGTAACAGAGAAGTTGCCATCCCCACTGAGCCTGTCAGAGGAGCGAGCTGAGAAGCTGATGTGCAGTCGAGCCCGACAGTTTGACTCATTACCAATCCAAACCCAGCAGCTAAAGAATGGTACGAGTTTGCTGTATTTTTTTTTGTGTTAAGTATCAGTGAAAGCCAACCTCTTGTCTCCTTTTTCACAGAGAGCACTTAGGTGGGGCTGCATCTTTTGTTGTGACTTCCGAAGAAAAAATTTTTGATAACATTACAAAATTCTTGGCTGCAGCTGACATTGAGGATAGAGGTTGTCACATGACAAGACATCAGGGTGCTTGCTTCAGCGTGTTTGGTTGTGTATTAAAAAAGGGCGAAAATAGGCCAATTTACCTCTTGTTTAGAGGGAATTTCCCTTTACCTGTACTCTAATGATAGAAGCCTGGACTGTGAACACAAAGATAATCACTTCAGATTCTCAGTTGGTAAGGTGGGTCGCAGGAGGAAATTTCCTCTTTACACATGTAGTCTAATTTAAACTTTAAACAGAGAGATTGCGGTTTCAAATCTCCAGGTGGTATTAAGGTTGATTAAAAACTGACTGTCAACCAGTTTGACTGGGAGTAAACCTTGGTCCTCTGTTTCAGTACTATTTTATGAATTGTTAGATAGTAAACAAATGTAAGATAGTCTGGTGGCCCGTCACATGGATTCTTGCCATTTGAGTTTCTCGTTATATGTAAGATAGTCTGGTGGCCCGTCACATGGATTCTTGCCATTTGAGTTTCTCGTTATATGTAAGATAGTCTGGTGGCCCGTCACATGGATTCTTGCCATTTGAGTTTCTCGTTACATGTAAGATAGTCTGGTGGCCCGTCACATGGATTCTTGCCATTTGAGTTTCGCGTTACTTGTGTAATGTACAGTGGGTTCCTCTCAAAACTATATCATCCCAGGCATAAACAGTTTTTCTGGGCAAAGATTAAATGGACCACTTTTGGAAACAAATTTTTCTGATGTGCTGTTATGAACTGTTACATGCATGTAAGGCTGAGAATGAAATAATGTGAGTCTGCGTGCCTTGTATGTGTATCTCCGTCCTGTTATGTTCAATGGGCAGGTGTACAGATCGGTGTTAGATATATAAAATGTATTATTTTACAGATTTCATGGCTTGTGCGGCTTCACAGGACGCTCCTGTCATAGTGTATGTGTCCAAAATGTTCGCTGTGGAGAGGAAATCTCTTCCCCAGAACAGGCAGAGGTAAAGTGTTATTTGCTTGTGTTCTACCTTACTGCCATTTTCGTATTTTGCTGGCCTTTCCATGCCTGACTTCCTGGCTTTCTTAATGTCTGTGTTTTTTTGCTGGGGGTCCTCCATGGATGAGGTGGTTAGGGTGTCAGTGCAGCGATATGACCCCTTGCTTCTCACCAATGCGGTCACTGTGAGTGCCAGTCCAGCTCATGCTGGGAACATGGGAAGATCCGCCAGCGGCCTGAGGATGGTCGTGGCTTTCCCCTGGGCTCTGCCCCCTGTGCTCTGCCCCGTGTGCTCCCGCCATACTTCTGGCTGCCGTCTTTCAAGTGAAATATTCATGAGTGCATCTTAAAACACCAATCAAATCAATAAATTGTTTTTGCTGCTTTTGCCTTTGTCATACTTGTCTTCTTATTGTTTTCTCATTGGCTGCAACTATACATAGTCAGTCGAAATAGTCAGTGTACACAAGTGTTGAAAATCAGTTTGATCTGTACTATATGTTCTTTCCTCACCTGATACCTTTTAAAACACGCCTTTGGACAAAGTGGTATGACCATGTTGTCCATGTTATTTATTATTGGACAGACCTCTCTTGGAGCATGCCGCTTCCACCGAAGAGGTGTGTTCAAAAATGTCAGGCACCTGTTTGCAGGCTTGCAAGGTTATATATATATATATATATATATATATATATATATATATATATATATATATATATATGAAGTAGTCATGTGTGGAGGATAGAAGACTCTGGCATATGAATGAACAACTATGTTTTGAAAAAATCTTTTAGCTTGCCTCTAAATGAGTAACCGTCAAATAGCTGTCCTGTCTTGATGCGTTTCAGACCATTAACAGATGCAGAGATTCAGAAGAGAAGACAGCAGGCCAGGGAGCGTATTGCTGAGAAACAGGCAGGGGCATTGGTCACAAAGGAAGAAAATACATCCAATCCAAATCCAGGTACTACATTGGCTTTTGTCCAGGCGTGACTTCTGGTCAGGATATATTGGCGGTTTACTCTGGGCAGCTGACTGCTGTTGTGCAAGTGAAACATGCTAATGGACGACATTAAGTACAAACTAAATAAGTAAATAAAGAAAGTCCATTTTTGCAATTTAGGCTGCTATATTTTTGCCCAACCACCCCATGAGTCTTGCATATAAAATAAGATGAATAGATCATTTCTCTCCAGTTAACCATTAATTTTGTGGCATACACTATACCATCGGCCTGACATAAAGATATTGTTGTTTATTTGCTGTTACTCCAAGCATGCAGTATTAGCTCTCTTGGGAGTTATATGTCAGTGTACAATCTCTTGATAGTGATGTGTACACATACAAATGTGCAGTGGCAACTGAGCGTCGTATGAAGCCTTAAAGCTTTGAGTCCCCTGATGTTTTTCAGGTTAAATTATAATTAAAGATTGCGTTATTTTTGCTGAATGTTGCCTAGATGTAAATGGTTAATTTCTCAATTTGAATCTGGTGCCTACCAGATATTACTTAGTTTTACCTGTGTATTCAGACCTGCATTTACCCTAAATGACCTAAAAATTCATCCATGACAATTTTGCTTGTTTTTCTTGATTCTGAAGGTTGTGTTGATTTTACAAAGGTGTTTTAAGGTATTTTTGGAAGGTAGGAGGATAGACTACTTAAAAATTATTTATTTATATATTTATTTTACGCCATACTCAAGAATATTTCACATATACGACGGTCAGCAGTGTGGTGAGAGGAAACTCGGTATAGCCCAGAGGAAACCTATGACCATCCGCAGGCTGCTGGCTGACCTTTCCATGTACGCTTAAAAAATGTAAGTCTCAACATTCATGACATTTATTTACCTTTCAAAATTGATGTTTATGAACGAAATTTTAGGTCATTTACATCTATGTGGACTCAGCAAGGCTTCCACAATGCCCAGTAATGCAGGTGCGATTGTACCTGTACAAACTGTATGGACAATTGCATTACCCGTGCACTCCTTGTTTCAGAGAATGGTGTAGCCATTGACCCTGATAAATTACAGCAGAAACCAGAGGAGCAGGAGGGTCCGTTGGAGCCAGACCAAGTGTTCCTGGCCTTTGCGAGGGTCTTTAGTGGGACCATCAGAACAGGGCAGCAGCTGTATGTGCTGGGGCCAAAACATGACCCTGCCAAGGCTCTTGAAGAGGTAGGGGATAACTGTGTTTCAGCTTAAGGTTGTCCTGTGAACATTCAGTTTCAGAAGTCGGAATGTCCACCAGCAACCTGCAGATGGTCGTGTGTTTTCCCCGAGTTCTGCTCAGTTTCCTCCCACTTCCATGTTATAAGTGAAATATTTTTGAATATGGCTTGAAACACCAATCAAATAAATAGATACATAAATCAAACTCTTAATGGCTTCTTAAGGCAGATGAATCAGCCAGAATCATGGAGATTGTGTCACTTGAAATCCTATGGAACAAACTTAACTCCTTGGTTCAAAAGAATTTATAATGAATAACATTATTTAACCTGTATAATTGAAGATTCCTTAAAAACAAAATCTTTGAATGTGTCCGTAAAATTTTCCTAGCGTGGCATGGTAATATTTCGTAAATGACATTGAATCAGTTATTTATGCTAAGGCGACATGAAGAGTATTTGAAACCAGAGCGTCATTTTGGATATACGTTAATGATTCCTGATCTCAGGTGTTTGTGCTTGACGTCTCACCACACCAGGCAAAGTGGAAAGCACAGAAATTTTGTTTTTCCATATCTTCCTAAGAAACGTACAATATTGATTTCAATACACTGCATTTTTTTTTTTAGCAATTTGGGAAAGCAATTCACACTGTGTCAATCTAAATCATTTCACCATGCTTTTAAGACACACAGGTTTTGACACCAGAGGAGCTCCTTTAATGATGCTTTAATGATGTTATTTCAGCTCAAGGAGAAGGGCGCAGTGGAAACTGGGGATTGTCTCGCAGACCTGACAACCACCAAACACATCACCACTTTCACTGTGGATGAGCTGTACTTGTGTATGGGCAGAGAGCTGGAATCTCTCACTGAAGTACCCGCTGGAAACATCATAGGTTTGTTCTCTGCTTTTCAGCTGTCTTGGATAAGGTCAGTTTTTTAA
Source organism: Acanthopleura granulata (assembly GCA_016165875.1). Classification (NCBI taxonomy): domain Eukaryota; kingdom Metazoa; phylum Mollusca; class Polyplacophora; order Chitonida; family Chitonidae; genus Acanthopleura; species Acanthopleura granulata. Next base: position 12,567,333 of record JABBOT010000005.1, on the reverse strand, counting down.
GTGTATAGTAGTGTAATACACCATTGAAATAAACAAGTCAGTAAAGTTACTGTATTAAAACAGCATTCCAGAGCATATCTTACATGTAGGGGAATATTTGACTGTTACTCCAGCCATCTTTTAAAAGCTTTCTGACACACGGAGGGAAAGACCCCACAGAAATGAAGCTGTGATGAATAAAAAGACCATTAAAAACTGTATCTAAAAATCCTTCTCTGATTTTCTTAGATTTTTTTTTCACCAAATTAAATGTAATCCAATTTTTTGATTGTATGGTGGGTTGTATGAACAACTTGTCCAGGCCTTTGTTTTGGTTTATGATCAGGCGTGTGATTATCACACCCCTGGCAGAAGACCAGGAGTGTGATTTGCACACCTAGGTTAACATTCCCCAGGCTCTTCATTGTTTCAGGTGTGTGTTATTAACACACTTGAGTTTGTTTCAGGAGTGTGCTAGGTGTTGGAGTGTGATAGCACACCTCATGTACAAAGGTGTGGTGTGTCAACAGTGACGTCACACCTAGACCGACCTATTTCTGGCATAATTTATTGTAATATTACATGTATTTTCAGGTACAGCATTGAATGGTCTTTGATGCACACCATAACTTCAATTTTGTAGGGTCTTTCCCTTTAAAGTACCATCATAAGATAAAACTGCGGCTTTTGACCGCGATCATATCTCAATCATTTCACCCTCAGGAGTACATGTATGCTTGACAAACACAGACTAAACATTGTTGCAGAATTCTGGTAAATTTACGGGAGACAATTGTGTCAACAGGTATAGGCGGCCTGGAGGAGCACATACTGAAGTCTGCGACCATCTCCAGCACTGTGGCCTGTCCACCCTTCACTGACCTATACTTTGAGGCTGCCCCTATCGTCAGAGTGGCCATAGAGCCGAAACAAGCAGGTAAGAAGTTGTGGTGTCATAGTTACATCATTGGGACAACAGATGACACATGTGGCTGACATCATTTTTGTCTTTACCGAAAATTTATAACATCATTTTTTAAGTTAGTTAAGACATAAATTTTTGCAGTTGTTTCCAGTGGAAAAGAAATTATTACAGGACCACATTTGACAGCTTGCTCAGTATAAAATGGAACTTTTGGTTAATCCTTCTCTGCCATTATGATTGGATGACCATAAGGATTCCTATTCATTGAATGCCATGATCTTTCACCTGTATGGGTACACATCTATGTATCACATGAGGGAAAGTTTATTAGTAACTTGCCTAAGGTCAGTGGTTTTGTCACCTGTGACCCAAAACAGTGGACACCATAGCTGCCATCTCTTTTGGTTGTATTCATACAGGTGACATGTCTAAACTGGTGCAGGGTTTGAAGCTGTTGAACCAAGCCGACCCATGCGTAGAGGTGTTGGTACAGGAAACTGGAGAACATGTGATCATAGCAGCAGGGGAGGTACACCTACAGAGGTGCATCGATGACCTCACTGACAGGTGAGTACAGGGGAACATGTGATCATAGCAGCAGGGGAGGTACACCTACAGAGGTGCATCGATGACCTTACTGACAGGTGAGTACAGGGGAACATGTGATCATAGCAGCAGGGGAGGTACACCTACAGAGGTGCATCGATGACCTTACTGACAGGTGAGTACAGGGGAACATGTGATCATAACAGCAGGGCAGGTACACCTACAGAGGTGCACGGATGACCTCACTGACAGGTGAGTACAGGAGATCATGTGATCATAGCAGCAGGGGAGGTACACCTACAGAGGTGCATCGATGACCTCACTGACAGGTGAGTACAGGGGAACATGTGATCATAGCAGCAGGGGAGGTACACCTACAGAGGTGCATGGATGACCTCACTGACAGGTGAGTACAGGGGAACATGTGATCATAACAGCAGGGCAGGTACACCTACAGAGGTGCACGGATGACCTCACTGACAGGTGAGTACAGGAGATCATGTGATCATAGCAGCAGGGCAGGTACACCTACAGAGGTGCACGGATGACCTCACTGACAGGTGAGTACAGGAGATCATGTGATCATAGCAGCAGGGAAGGTACACCTACAGAGGTGCACGGATGACCTGACTGACAGGTGAGTACAGGAGAACATGTGATCATAGCAGCAGGGGAGGCACACCTACAGAGGTGCACGGATGACCTGACTGACAGGTGAGTACAGGAGAACATGTGATCATAGCAGCAGGCGAGGCACACCTACAGAGGTGCATCGATGACCTTACTGACAGGTGAGTACAGGGGAACATGTGATCATAGCAGCAGGGGAGGTACACCTACAGAGGTGCATGGATGACCTCACTGACAGGTGAGTACAGGGGAACATGTGATCATAACAGCAGGGCAGGTACACCTACAGAGGTGCACGGATGACCTCACTGACAGGTGAGTACAGGAGATCATGTGATCATAGCAGCAGGGAAGGTACACCTACAGAGGTGCACGGATGACCTGACTGACAGGTGAGTACAGGAGAACATGTGATCATAGCAGCAGGGGAGGCACACCTACAGAGGTGCACGGATGACCTCACTGACAGGTGAGTACAGGAGAACATGTGATCATAGCAGCAGGGGAGGTACACCTACAGAGGTGCATCGATGACCTCACTGACAGGTGAGTACAGGAGAACATGTGATCATAGCAGCAGGCGAGGCACACCTACAGAGGTGCATCGATGACCTCACTGACAGGTGAGTACAGGAGAACATGTGATCATAGCAGCAGGCGAGGCACACCTACAGAGGTGCACGGATGACCTCACTGACAGGTGAGTACAGGAGAACATGTGATCATAGCAGCAGGGGAGGTACACCTACAGAGGTGCATCGATGACCTCACTGACAGGTGAGTACAGGGGAACATGTGATCATAGCAGCAGGGGAGGTACACCTACAGAGGTGCACGGATGACCTGACTGACAGGTGAGTACAGGAGATCATGTGATCATAGCAGCAGGGAAGGTACACCTACAGAGGTGCACGGATGACCTGACTGACAGGTGAGTACAGGAGATCATGTGATCATAGCAGCAGGGAAGGTACACCTACAGAGGTGCATGGATGACCTCACTGACAGGTGAGTACAGGAGATCATGTGATCATAGCAGCAGGCGAGGTACACCTACAGAGGTGCACGGATGACCTCACTGACAGGTGAGTACAGGAGATCATGTGATCACAGCATCAGGAGAGGTACACCTACAGAGGTGCATCGATGACCTCACCGACAGGTGAGTACAGGAGAACATGTGATCACAGCAGCAGGGAAGGTACACCTACAGAGGTGCACGGATGACCTCACTGACAGGTGAGTACAGGAGAACATGTGATCACAGCATCAGGGGAGGTACACGTACAGAGGTGCACGGATGACCTCACTGACAGGTGAGTACAGGAGAGCATGTGATCACAGCATCAGGGGAGGTACACGTACAGAGGTGCATGGATGACCTCACTGACAGGTGAGTACAGGAGAACATGTGATCACAGCATCAGGGGAGATACACGTACAGAGGTGCATGGATGACCTCACCGACAGGTGAGTACAGGAGAACATGTGATCATAGCAGCAGGGAAGGTACACCTACAGAGGTGCACGGATGACCTCACTGACAGGTGAGTACAGGAGATCATGTGATCATAGCAGCAGGGAAGGTACACCTACAGAGGTGCACGGATGACCTCACTGACAGGTGAGTACAGGAGATCATGTGATCATAGCAGCAGGCGAGGTACACCTACAGAGGTGCAAGGATGACCTCAGTGCCAGGTGAGTACAGGAGAGCATGTGATCACAGCATCAGGGGAGGTACACCTACAGAGGTGCATCGATGACCTCACTGACAGGTGAGTACAGGAGAGCATGTGGTCACAGCATCAGGGGAGGCACACCTACAGAAGCGCATGGATGACCTCAGTGCCAGGTGAGTACAGGAGAGCATGTGATCACAGCAGCAGGGGAGGCACACCTACATCATCGATGACCTTACTGAGAAGCGAGTTTATCAGCCGCATTCAAAATGATTGTAAATGAGCTGAAAATTTTGTCTCAAAAAATGCATAATTTTAAGAAAATAGATGTTTTAAAGTATAAATAGTAAGGTACAATTCCTTAATTGAAACCACTGATGGGATTTTGTGTGGTTGTTCACGTCTTATATCGGCATTTGTTATTTTCACTATTTATGAAAAGAGACATCATTTTAGGACTGCCTCAGTGTTGTAGTGGTTAAAGCGTCTGCCTTGGGGCCAGGAGATCTGGAATCAAATTCAAGTGAGGCCATACAACTTAAAAATGGTTCAGATGCTTAAATTCTTCCTTTCTGCAACTATCAACCCCCTCAAATCCTAATATTTTTCCAGTGGAATAGCATCAGTTTTCCAAAACATCCTGATATCACTAGAATTCCCATAATCATGCAAATTATGTAACTTCCATTCTAATGGGAGAAACTTTACCTGTAAAAAATATTCTTGAGCCCCAATCAAATAGATGAAGGCCAATGAAATAAACAACTAAGTATAAATCCCCACATAAATTTGATGTTCTTTGCAAGTATTGGTAACATATGCCAAATTTATTACTTTTTACACTATGTACTAGATCGTCCCTAAATGTCTTGCTTTTCATTCGTCTAGGTTTGCAAAAATTGAAATCAATGCCTCAAAACCTATTGTGCCTTTTCGAGAAACCATCACAAAACCGCCAAAAGTGGACATGGTGAACGAATCCATTCAGGACACGAATCAGCCAGTGAAGTTGGCTCGCTACCTGGAATTTGAGGACGACCCGGAAGTGATTGCTCCTGGTGTTGTGCTTACCACGACGCCAGACAGGAAGTGCACAATTCGTATCCGAGCCTTGCCTCTGCCAGAGGATGTTATCAAACTCCTGGAACCAAATGCCTTTTTAATTAAAACGCTGGACGAGTACCACAAACAGAAATTCTCCGTAAAAATCCAGGAGCGTTCAAAAAGCATAAAGCTTAGGGCAGAAGTGAGAAAATCTCTGGCGGAATTTCGGGCAAATTTAAACTTGGCATTTAAGTCAGCTGGTAAAGAATGGAGAGGAGCTGAGAATCAGATTTGGTCGTTTGGTCCGAGAAGAACGGGACCAAACATACTTCTAAACAGAGTACCAGATTATCAGCGCCCGTCTGTCTGGGACTGTTTGGAGACAGAAGAACAACAGCAAAAATCAGAGTTACGTCCCTTTGAAAGCAGCATTGTCAGTGGATTCCAGATGGCAACACTATCGGGACCAATGTGTGAGGAACCAATGCTAGGAGTCTGTTTTGTTATAGAACAGTGGGAATATAGTGATGCGAAAAATACAGACCAGTCATGTGAGAGGACTACAACAAAGAGGGATAACTCCCCTTGTGATAAGACTGAAGAAAAAACCATTGACAGTGCTAAAGAGAGTGTGGTAGAGTCACCAAATTGTGAGACTTCTAAATTAACAACAATAAATGTATCAAAGCAATCCTCAGACTCTGTAACAGAATCTCAGGGAAAAATGGAGGCAAAGGGAGATAACTCCACTTACAATACTCAAACGAATGAAGATGTCTCCAGGTCAAAACGAAAGCAGGAGACATACGGTCCATTTTCTGGCCAGCTGATGTCCTGTGTGAAGGATGGCTGCCGGAAAGCCTTCCAGACTCAGCCCCAGAGGCTGTACGTGGCGATGTATAAGTGTGAGATTCAGGCTACCTCAGAGGTTTTAGGTGGGTACACAAGTAGAGGAGGCAGTGTCTCAAATTAGGCTTTGAGGAAAAGACCAACAAAGTATAATGTAAATTGTAGTAAAAAGAGTAAGGTTTGTAGATTTAAGAAACAACATCTGATAAGTTTTTAGGCGATCTCTAAGATATGTATGTTTTGCCGCCGTTTGTCCCGCGGCTGACACCAGCATTTTACCAACCCGAAGCTGGCTGAATGACGTGGATTGGGTCGGTTTCTCAAGCCAGACTCCTTCCTGTTTGTATTCGATGTGCTCTGTGTGCAACAAGAAGGTGCACACTGTGACATCCTGACAACTCTACAGTCTGGTCTGTGCACTGATGGAACAAGGAGCAGCAGCCAGCCGTCTGTAATCAAGTTGAACTTGTATGTATTAGAGTATGGTTGTATACATTGAAGATATAGATTAATAATGAGTTACCGGCCTGATTCATGTCATGTGTCCTATTCGGGCTTCATATAATCATGTGTTCTGATTCGTCAAAACTATTTTCACAGCTATGTTCCCTTTTATGGGGAGGTATTTTTAATTCATGATTTTAGAATAGTGCGTGTCACGACCTACCTTTAAATTTGTTGTCTCGGAACTAAAAAAATTTTTAAAATTGATGGTCAGTTTTGAATCTTCAAACCATACTCTTTTACCACAAACAGCCCAATACTTCCCTGAACGGCACTTTTGTGGTGTTAAGTTCCATCCCTAGCCTATTATTATTTCAAACTACAGGCTAAAACGAAAAGTATGAACCAGACAACCCTTTAGCTGCAGCAAGCAACCCGTTCTATCATTTGATTGGTCAGTTCATTACCAGTTCATGTAGCAAAGGACCAGCTGTGGGTAATGCACAGGAGCAGCCGAGGGGATGTTAGCGGGCTCGAAGTTTGGGGCTGAGTTGGTACAGGTGGTCGGTGGACGAGGAAAGAGGGTTGTATAATTAACAGTGACGAACAATATCAGGCTCGTCACATATTTATGTTGTTGGTTTCTTGTTGCAGCGAATTTATGTTTGTTTTCAGTGAGTTGTCCTGCCTGTTTTTTTATAGTGTAGTCCTGGCCTGATAGGTAATGATACTAGTAATACCAAAACATGTGAAATTTTAGAGGCTACAATGCCTTCCTCTTTTTGATTTCAGGCAAATTGTATGCTGTGTTGGGGAAGAGATTTGGGAGCGTTGTTGCAGGAGATATGAGAGAAGGGTCGCAGATCTTTAACATTGAAGCTCATCTTCCTGTAGTGGAGAGTTTTGGCTTTGCGGATGATTTCAGGAAGAAAACCAGTGGTTTAGCTCGACCTCAGCTGACGTTTAGCCACTGGGAGGTGAGTTTTGTGCCAGGAGCCATCACAGTAAGGAGCCCAGTCGTTTGGCTTATTTGCACCTCCAACCACAACACTTTTCCTTCAACCTTTCACATTTAGTTTTAAGCGTGTTTTGAAGGCTTTTTGTTGCCCACACTGAAGTGCTTTGCACTAATGTTGGTATCAAGGCCTCCGTGGCCGAGGGAGGTAGCACGCTAGCACAGTGTAATGACCCAGGTGCCAGTCCCCGTTGCAGTTGCTGTGAATTCCAGCTCATCCTGGCTTCGTTGCCACACTTGGGAAGGTCCTTCAGCAACCTGCCGATGGTCGTGGGTTTCCCCCGGTTTTCTCTGCCCGGTTTCCTTCCACCATAATGCAAGTCGCCATCATATAAGTGAAATACTCTTGAGTACAGCATTAAACACCACTAAAATAAATAAATAAATAAATAAATCATATTGGTATCCAGTGATGTGGCGTGATAGTATACTAATAGGAAAGGTTTAGGAATCTGGCTCCCAGAATCTGGATGTATGTTAGCAGCTTGTATGATGTCAGGGTCTCGTTTGCCCATCTGGCTTGAGAAATCATTCGTCATGGAATATCTGCAGCTTGGCAACTTTTGTTAGGCTGCCTTGGTTTTCTGTACTTGTAGTTGGACTGAAAAACACATGTATTATAACAAGTAGACCCAATATTTTGTAAAACAAATCCTTTGATTGGTGTGTTAGTTTTTGTTAGTTTACTCTTTAGCTAATTAATCTCTTTGTAATCTTAGCTTTAGTGTTCAGCTATTCTGCAGCTTACCTATTGTCTCTCAGTGTTGTGCTTTGTTGCAACAAGTTGCTTTCTCCAGTCTTTAGGGTTGAACTTTTGTACATCTGACCAAGTTGCTTTCTCCAGTCTTTAGCGTTGAACTTTTGTACATCTGATCTGTTTTCTCCAGTCTTTAGCATTCAGCTTTTGTACGTATGACCAAGTGGCTTCCTTCAGTCTTTAGCACTGAACTTTTGTATATCTGACCTGTTTTCTCCAATGTAGTGATATTAACCAATCTGCAGCAACACTGTTTTCACCAGTTCAATGAGTTCAACCATTCTGCAAGTATAAACCTGTTTTCTGTTATTGTCTGTCAGTTTTCAGCTAACAGCTGGCTGTTGTATTCCATGGTAAACCAAAGCTCTCTTCCCTTTTTACACCTCTTGTTGTTGTACTTGTTATTCTTACCTATTCTTTATCATGTTATCCATATTTGTTTAATTTATTTATTTGATTGGTGTTTGACACCATATCCAACCACCCCTGGCCATGGAGGGTCCCAGATGCTTATGTAAGTGTGCATGTTGTGTGACTTGTGACTGTATATGATAGTTATAACACTTTCTTGTATGTTTTCAGCTGCTTGACCTGGACCCTTACTGGGTGCCGACCACAGAAGAGGAATACCTTCATTACGGGGAGAAAGCCGACAACGAGAACAGAGCGCACGCCTACGTGAACGCCGTGCGCAGGCGAAAGGGCCTGCACGTGGAAGAGAAACTGGTAGAGCACGCAGAAAAGCAGCGGACACTTTCCAAAAATAAGTAGGCTAACTGGATCATGTGCACGATGGATATCCGAGACGTATTAAGCGGCATCCCTGGCCATCTTGTAGATCTGTACATCTACAGCGAATGACTTAAAATTTAGGCCATGAATACATTGGACACGTTCTCACATTCTGACAGTTCTGGTGATTGTAGAAAGGTGCTCGGAGGTTTGACTTGAAAAGTACGATGATATCCTACTGCAAAAGTATGATGATATCCTACTGCAAAAGTACGGTGATATTCTACTGCAAAAGTACAGTGATATCCTACTGCAAAAGTATGATGATATCCTACTGCAAAAGTACGGTAATATCCTACTGCAAAAGTATGGTGATATCCTACTGCAAAAGTACGATGATATCCTACTGCAAAAGTATGGTGATATCCTACTGCAAAAGTATGATGATATCCTACTGCAAAAGTACGGTAATATCCTACTGCAAAAGTATGGTGATATCCTACTGCAAAAGTACGATGATATCCTACTGCAAAAGTGCGATGATATCCTACTGCAAAAGTTCAATGATATCCTACTGCAAAAAATTTTCAGCACCAAAAGTAATAGTTCATGACATTTATTTGCCTAGAAAAATGCATTTTTGGAGCTGAAATTGTGTTGTTTTACTTGTACACGGAGGACTTGGCTGTGGAAAAATTAAATACGTAACCTATGAGGATATGTGGCAAATGTTGTGAAAACATGCACTGTATGTGACAAGGAAATTAGCGAACCAAAGCAAAAAGTAGCCGCTTTAAAAACTGACGTATGACCCGTCCAAGTGGAAAAAAAACATTATCAGTCAGGAGAACACATAGCTGAGGGTTTTACATAACTAGACCAGCATGAAACAGATATGATAGTAAAAGCTACAAAAAATAAATGCTGTCATTCATGATGTACTTGAAAATGGGGTGTGTCTTTTGGGGTCATTAAAAGTCAGCCTACAACCTTTTTGGTTTCCAGATTTATTTATTCTCCAGCAAATACATTCTTATGAACCTATATTCTTGACTTCGAATCAGGGTGTCGGTTCTATCCCAGCCTTGGACGTATCTCCAGCGTAAAGGGTCCTCTGGACTGTGACAGCAGTCCAAGCAGCAGGTAGCTCTTCAGGAAAGCATTTCAGGTGGTCATACATGAAGTCCATTAGCCTTCCACCAATATGGCTGTTGTCTTGAGCTCGCTCTGAGGCTGAGAACCTGTGTGTCACACACTGGGCAAACTCCATCAGTAACTTACCAAAGGGTGGTGGTTTACTCCGAGCGCTAAGATTGTTTTTTTTTTGTTACACCCACGTCACGGGCCACTGCCATGTTAGATAAATATGATATTGTTCTGGTCGGATTTTTCTTTGTATTGCCAGGATATGGGCGTAAGGTTCGTTAAAGCCACCTGAAGGGTAATGCTGAGCCTTTGCCATGAAGACTTGATTGATAATGTTTTTATTAATTGACTGTGTAACGTTCTGAGTACTGTCTTATGAAGATCACCACAATTCTGATAGAACTGAACAAAATGACTGGGAGTCGTCGTTGATGGCCAGGGATGGCTGTATTTTCATTAATGGCGTCTCACATTTCCACTACAGCACTATGTCATCTCTGCATGACAGGCGACATTGACTGTATTCGAAGAACAACATAAACAGTTAATCAAATAACTTGTATTCAGCGTTAAACACCAAGCAATACATTAATCAAGCGTTCCAAAGTATATGTACAGCATTCTCATCTTTCCATAAGCAGCTGAGAAGAATATACACCTTGAACTTGGACTTGAACTTCTGCTTCAGTGAAAAAGCTAGACGGGGGATTCATTCAGAGTTTGAATTGTTTGTGTGGTGGGGCTTATAATGGCACTTAACACATTATAGGGGTCCTGTTGAGACATTTTTCCCAGACAGCAGAAATATTATATATATACCCATATATATCTGGTAACATGTTAGTGTCGTGCTTGGCAATAGTCAAGTGACAGAGTGAGGTGTCCACATACAGAGACTGGGCGAGTTTTCTGAATGTGTTGACTGAGTGGGGTGTCCATATAGAGCGGGAGTGCTACAGAATGACCCAGGTGAGGTGTCCAGTGACAGGGTAGTGTGTCGACATACAGTATCAGGTTGGGATATGAAGTGTTTATATTTCACATAACATAGCCTGCACCAGAAAAGTCAAAGCGCTTCAGACGTGACCTATCGCAAGTTACAAGTTTATGGCTTTAAAAATCAGAGGCTGTACATGTATGTAGCCGACACCAAGGTAAAGCTGAACCAGCCAGAGCTGGGTTTGAACTCTTATCCTTACAGGTCAAGGGCTCGGGGGAATGTACTTTTCCCATAACATTATGCTGGTCTAATATAAGCATAACATATATACTTGTATATATATATATATATATATATATATATATATAAACATATAGGTCAACCCTCAATCATTCAATTTCTCTGTCCAATAACATTCATTTAAGGACAGTGTTTATGAATCTCATCCCTTCACATTTGATACCATTGTCAAATAACAACACAACATTTGGAGTCTCAAAAATAAATAATTTATTTTCCATTATTCCGCATCTCAATCAACTTTAACATGAAGAGAATACGACTCAACCGTTGTGGAAATTGATTTCATGTAAAGCTTGAATGTGTAACAAAGACAAGTATAGACTACAGGTGGGATATAACGATGTAGGATTTGATAACAATAGTTACAGATCACGTAGAAAAGGTAAGGCAAGATAGGTGTAAATCTTTTAAATGCATGCAAACGGTGGGTAAAGCTTTTTGAAGTTTGGCTTAATGACATTTTTTTTGTCATTCTGAAGGGGTTGGGGGGGAGGGGATTATTTGGTGCATGCTTAAGGCTACATGCTGCTTCATGTGCCTAGAAAAAAAACTTGTACATGTAGGTAAACAATATGATTGGTGGCATATCATACAAACGTAGGTCTACTGGGGTGAACTCATTAACATCGCCGCCTATCCTCAACTATTAATAACTATTAATAGTCTATATCTGCAGAATAAGACAAGCATACATTTACATTTGTACAACAAGACAGGCGTTCTGCTGCTGATTTTCAACACAAATACCTCAGAATCAAACAAGTAAAGTTTACTTATCCACATTTGTATACCAACCTATCAGTACACAAGACAGACGTACATTTTCAACATGTTCGTTTTCAACAAAAACACTTCACAACAAACCAAATATACAAGTTCATGTGTAACGATCAACATATATTGGACCAAAAGAGACAAAACAGGAATAGAAAGATGTGTACACCTTCATACATTTTAGAAATAAATCACAATGTATTTATATGAAGACCAAAAAAAATAAATTGGTATCATCTCTAAAATTACAACGATGACCATGCCGTCTTCATGTGATGGTACATAAAGGTCTATCAGCGAAGCATCCACCTCCACCACATCCTGCCAGTCATTTTATTTTCACAAGAAAAGTTAAAAAAAAAAAAAAAAAAAAAATTTTCTCGTGAAAAGTCAAGATGGGCTCCAACTTGTGAACTTCTGATTCTTTTTGATACTGATAACTTGATTTAATTACAACCACAATTTGAACCACAAATAGCTATTTCCATGATCTCATTGGTAACATGATATGAAAGGTAGGTTGCTTAAGAAATGCATAAAATGTAAACCAGATTTATAATATCTGGTCCAAGTGGCGGTTGCACTAATGCTCTAATTCATCAAAACTTCAAAATTTATCCAGATTAAAATCCAGTCTGAACTATCAGTTACACCATCAGATAACTGACCTCCAAAGCATTCTCAACAAGACAAACTGAAATGTTACCTGGTACATGACAAATCCGTCAACAGATCAGAAATGTTTTATTTTACAAGTCCTTGCCGTAACCAATTGTGAAAAACAAGAAAGCGAGTAAGCGACCATGCTATAATGATTCTGTGAACCCAGCCACTTAAACATTGGATACAATTCACAGCTGAGGAATTTAATATTGCATAATTTATATTATACACAATGTTCATCATACATTGTAACATACTATCCAAGTATCAGGCATTAATATATATCTATTAAGTGTGCTATTACAATATGACAGATCTATAGACTGGTAAAAATTTGTTCACAAAGTAAACTGTGTGTTGTCTCTAATTATACATATTATAAAAGTAAGTAGAAATGGTAATAACAATAACAGAGTTCTGATTCAAAAGCACCCAGCAGCAAAAAAAGGGGAATAACTCTTTGGTTTTAAGTATAGTAATGAATTGAGTTGCATCCCTTCACACTAATAACATGAAACACAAATGTATATAATATCTTTATATGGGTATATTTGTAAAAAAATTTTGTTCTTTTTTTTTGAAGAGAAACAATTTTGTCCGATCAAGGCCTACTTAAAACTCACTTCCTTCTGGACATTTATGCATTGTTGTAAAAACCAATTGAAACAGATATGAAAAACTGTTTGTAATCTACGTGCAATTAACAGTAACAACTGTCAGTGGATCAACTGATTAATTGAATGACTAGAGTTAATCAATTTTCAGTATTACATCGCCTTTAAAGGCCTTACCTCTTGATACTTGTAATGACTAACTAGACTAGAAATACACCTTATTCTGTCACCCTGGATATGTCCATAATTAATCATACCTGACATGCACATAAATCTGTATCAGCAGTCTTCAATAGGTCACATATTATACATGAACCAGGAAAACTCTACACGTACACTCAGATAACTCACATGTAACTCATTAACAAACACTGTATAACTGCACCATTGCTTTTTGGCTTGCTTAGTTACACTTACATGTACTGTAAGATGCTACAAATACTAAGGTATGGTATAAACAAAACAGCAATAAATAACAATAATAATGAATACAAGTTAGAAGGGAAAATTAGCATGAAATACGTACAAGAAGCAAAACATATTTTGTTGAATTTAATACTGCCTTGAACCTCTGTATATCTGTATGCTAAAGAGAGCATTAAACCAGTATCTGTAAGATCTCTGTAATTTTCATGGTTTGATGCAAGTGCATTTCCAAGACCAAAACATTTAAATGTGGCCTTCGATAACAAACTAAATACGGTGTGATTGTCTATTGAAAATTTTCACAGAAACGATTGTCGAATAGTTTGAAGAAGACTTATTTTAAACTACGTGAACTTAATATTCACAAAAATGGTATGAACTTTCTACATTTGAAATTACATATGGTAACATAATACTTTTACAGTGGGAGATTTTTATATGGGGTACAACAAAAATATGGCCTTTCTCTCATTCAAGGCTACCAGTTGTCTTGGTATGGACATTTCAAACTGCGGATATAATTTTGCCATCTCATGGACTCTGGTATAAAGTTTGAATTTTACACTTCAGAATGAATTTTAGCAACTCTGAGATTAAAACCTGCCCATTTCTGCTCTTCACTTACCTACTTTGGACACTCTGTAAGTAGTGCCTTTTGACTAGATGACCCAACCACATCGGGCCTGCGAATTGGAGGTGTGCTAACACACTCCCACACTCAGCACATTAGTGAAGAAAATCTTGTTGTTGTAATAACAAAGACCTGAAATAATGAAAATCTGGGGAGCGTGAATCTAGTTGTGTGAAGTGTGAATCTAGTTATGTGAGGTGCGAATCTAGTTGTGTAAGGTGCGAATCTAGTTGTGAGATAATCAGACTCCTACTCAAAAACAAAAACAAAGGCCTACATGTTCAAGTAAGATGTTAGATTTGATGGTCTTCTCGCATTCAAATGAAAAGCGATGAGCCAAACTGAAACTACATGCACCTCAGAAAATGGTTAAAACTTGTCTAAATGAAAAGTGGCGTTAATTTGTAATTTCGAAGCTTGGCCCAAGTTAGAAGATATATAATTCCTTATGGTGAAAAATATGACCACTCCTCTTAGAAAATTACTAAATTTTGGTTTTTACAATGTTTAAAGCAGACCTGTTCCAAGGAAGTTCTCATAATATTGGGATGTGGCCTGAATGTACAAGGGAAACTACATCTACATGCACGCTGTATATACTGACACACAGAGAACAAAGTAGAATGGTACACGACAAATAACACAAAATGTAGTACAAAAATGTTTTGTGAGATTGACAGCAGCTTCACAAACGTTTTGTGAGATTGACAGCAGCGTCAAAAACGTTTTGTGAGATTGACAGCAGCTTCAAAACTGTTTTGTGAGACTGACAGCAGCGTCAAAAATGTTATGTGACATTGACAGCAGCTTCAAAACTGTTTTGTGAGATTGACAGCAGCGTCAAAACTGTTTTGTGAGATTGACAGCAGCTTCAAAACTGTTTTGTGAGATTGACAGCAGCGTCAAAAACATTTTGTAAGATTGACAGCAGCTTCATAGTTACACTGATCATCACAAAAAATGAGATTCATGAATACAGGCTAACAAACCTTCTTATAGAAAGTTACGCTTCCATTATCTGTTCATCCTTATTACATTATACTCCTGGATGCATATGTTGGGTTCTAAATGAGGTTTCATTCCTCTACTAAAATGTATCCTCTGAAAGAATTCTTGTACGTTTTTCTCACGCATTCCAATTCCGCTTGACAAACGCATGAATGAAGATACTCGTATCAAATATGGCAACAACCAAAACAAAACAAGGGACATAACTGCTTAATGCTTTTCTTGGAAATCCAGAAACATTTGTTATGAGTTATGTCCCATTAACATCCAGTTTTTGGACAAATCACATCCTCTATTGAGACACATGTCCATTGCCCACAAAATGTTGAATTTCAATGAGTGTGGGAACAAAAATGATGAAAGCAATGAAACTCTTCTTCACGTAAGGTTGCTTTGCATAATCGGTATCATAAATACACACACACACACACAAACATACCGGAACCGCGGAAATGTGGAACAACTTCTGATCATTTTTAACGAAGTTGTACGCATGTACGAAGTAAATGAAAATGTGCAGAAAGGTATCACCTAATAAATGTACAACCAGTCAAACAGATCTACAGAAACTCCTAGACTAACATGGCCTCTGGTCAAGATGTCTCTTTCCCTTCAGACAAGTTCCCAGCATTGTTGGTTAAGTCTGGAGTGTCGCGAATAATCTGCGCCAGGCGTGCGACAGAGCCGTAGCTTGACGCTTTCGACCCGGTACACATCTGATACTGTGATGGCTCCAGGCCTGGGTCGCATCTGATTGGATGAAATATGTGAATCAGTCCTGGATCAATCGATCGAAACACCGTCATGTTACTATTGAGAAATTTTTGAAACAAGTCAACGTCTTCCTTTCCCCAGCCATGGATGTTTCTGTCAAAGCCTCCGACGGCCAGGTAGTCGGACTTGTACACGCTGGCAATTCCGTAACCAAAGAGACGCCAGTAACCATAGTCACTTGTTATTTTGTCCAGGTTGCTCCACCCACATAACGGGGTCGTCCCTGTCAAGTTGGAACACCCGGGCACAGTCTCCGAGTCATACTGACTGAACACGATGGGAAAATACGCCAGCTTACCACGCTTTGTGTTGGCACGAATCCTGTGCACAGATTCAGTGGTGAAATACATATCAACATCGATAAAGAACAGGAGGGAGTTGTTCTCGCAGAGCTGCACGCCGAGATCCAACCCTGCCCCTCTGGAAAAAGTGCCCGAAGCGAGAACGACTTCCATTTTCCCCGCGGGATAAAGTCGTTGGTATCTGTGGACTAAGGCGATGGTTTTGTCGGACTCTGCTGTGTTACTCGACTTGTACAGTATCACATGAAGAAACACAGGCTCCTCGATTTTCAGGCACTGTCGCTCAAAGTTTGCCATGAAGCGCGTGAATATGTCATGCCGCCCTGATAACGGCAGGATGAAATGTATCGTTTCTTTCGTTGGTTTATTCACAAGTGAACTTATGCTCGACCGAAAGCCCAGTTTGCTTCTCACTGTGTCCAAGAAGCTTGGTGGCTCCGTTACCTTTGCAAGAGTAGTCTCCCCTGACAGGTCTTCAGCAAACTGCATTTCCAAGAATGTCTGGTGAAGGTATGCATGACGCCGGACAGGGACCGTCATTTTACGACCTTTGTGCTTGCGATATATCAAGAGTAAATCAAGCACATAGTCTGCCCCGTACAACGGATTGGTTCTGCGATAGCCATACAGAATCTCTTTGAAGTCTATCGTCCTGCCTCTCTGCCGAGCATTTTTATTGACCATTGACATAATTTGCATAACAATGTCGTCTAAAGACTGCCGTAAGGCCAGATCAATGCCGCGAGAGGGGTTGGCATTGAAATGAGAAAATACTGATTTTGTTATGAACTCCCAGGGCAGTACGTCTTCTGGATGCTGCGGGACAAACTTACTGAGGGATGGCTGGAGCCCTTGTTTGGGCGTCGTCCGGGCAGGGGTTTTCTCATCCTCATCGCTGTCATCGATCAACGCGGTCAGACTGGCCATCTCCCTTTGAAGCGTCAACTCCCGCTGGAACAGCTCCATGATTTTCCGCGACTTGAAGTACTTGTCCATCCTGAAGAGATACCTGGGCTCCTTAACTGGGTGCAGGGTGATGGCCCGGTGGACCTCCTTGAGCCCCAGACTGTGGGTGAAGCTGCCCTTCTCCTCACGGTAATTGTGGTAAAACAGATGCTGCATCTACAACACAGAGAATCAGCAAACATCACGGCATGAAATTCGTGCAAGACCAAATCAAGATTTAGAGCGGGATTTGCGTGCTATCAGACAAACTTTTAATACATGTTCATGAGTCAGACTTATCCTACTGAAGAAAATTCACACTGAGAATGGAATTTGGCAATACATGCTTCACATACATGTATGTATCATTCATATCAGTCTACTCGTTAATATCACTGGTGTTTTATGTTTTTCTGATGCATGTTTCACAAATACAAAGGCCTGTTTGCAATCTCAATCCCAGCAGAACCGGGGCACAAGCAGGTGGCACACAACCTCACCTAAAGCCACCAAAACAATCACACCGTCACTAATACAGACAAAGCAAAAATTATGACAAACACAAAACTTATTTTTCATGTCGTAGATGTTAAGGTATACAACAGGGGTCAGCTTCCGATATGTACACGTACAGTGAGCAACCACAAAACATGATGAACCATTGATTTGTTCAAGTTCTGAAAACTGTGAAAAGCCATGTACTGAGGAGAAAGTACTGTCTAAAAGCCATGTACTGAGGAGAAAGTACTGTCTAAAAGCCACGTACTGAGGAGAAAGTACTGTCTAAAAGCCACGTACTGAGGAGAAAGTACTGTCTAAAAGCCACGTACTGAGGAGAAAGTACTGTCTAAAAGGCACTGTGCATACTGCAATGATGTAATACATAGGGCTGCTACTTGTACATGGAGCCATATCTTGTACAAAAATAGCCTGCTTTATCTAGAAACTTACTTTCAATAATTATAAAACTGTTAAATACATTTTAATACATGTGTGAGTTTTTCCACACACAATCGCCATAATTTGTCATTTTCGCATCGCTACTTACAAGCAATGTATCTGAATATTTAATAAATAACACCAATTGTCTTCATACATTTACTATTGACTAGATAAGGTCGCTTAGAAAAGTATTTGATAAGGCAGAAGAGTTCATGCCCTACACCTAGCTAGCTCTGCTAGTTGAGGGTGAGGTGGAAGAGTGACAGGGATAGGAGTTTAAAACAAGGAGTAATTCAGTGCAGTAAGGACTGGTTGCCACAGTGGGGTCTATTTGGGGAAATCTTAAACTTAACTCTTGAGGTCTTCCTCTGGGGGAAAGAAACAGGAAGCTGGGGAACAGTGAATGACAAAGAGAGGTGAAGTGGCCAGTGCTGGGTTAAGATGGGGGGGGGGGAGATGTTCATGGTCATCATAGAGAAATGAGAGGGGGTGGGGACTGAGGGGGAGGAGGGGGGGGCATACTACACAATACCACTAACCAGGCTAGATGACACATTGGTGCCACATGTTACCCCAAGCCAGGCTCAGTGACCCAGAAGAAACTCAAAAGCATACATCCTCCTCCCCTCCATGTACAGTGATATGAGGGTATACAAGGGGTACTCCAGTCCTCTGATTTACATCAAATTAATGAATGAATCTTAGACAAGGGTTTGAGGGAGACCATGTAAGGTACACAGTGCTTGCTACAGGGTAGGGGTAGGGGTAGAGGGGATATAGAGGGGGTAGAGGCAGGTCTCTGTAATTGAACCTTTTGGAATTCCCCAGGCTAAGTGTTAGTAATTAAGAACATTCCCTTTGGAGCATGTAGTTTGTAAGGTTGCCCGCTGTTGTAAACAGGTCAAATTGTGGGTGAGATCAGCACTGCAGGTTGTTTAAACCTCACCTACATGTATGTAATGTAGGTGTCCATTACCCCATAGCGACACATGTACACAACAGTATGGTACAAATTTCCGGATTTGCCATCAATACTTCTTTCTCTTTTCAGTCAAAGCCGAACTAGTTATGTTAATAATTATAAGTTCAATACATGTAGGATTCGAACATCGCATGCATGACACATGCACAATTCCAATTTACTGCATTATGGTTATCTTTTCATGCACAATGGCTGCCAACTTGGTCCAAGCTGGACTGACTATTGCCATCATGCAGTACACAAGTATAAATCATTGCCAGTTTGTCCACAAATCATCATTGTAAAGGCAGGAACAAACAATTAACTACATGTACATGGGCAGAATAACATGTACTTTAAGCAGGAAAAGTTATCCATGTTTATCCTTTGAACGCCTTTCAATATAATTTTCAGATCTGATCAGCATACATGTATATTCATGGATGTACATCCCTACTGAATTAAGTACTAAATTCCTACAATTACAACTGCTGGGAGCATACCAAAGACAAAATATCACCTTTTCACCTGTCACAACCTGTTGTGTTCCACAAGTGCATTGGCTACTGAAATGTGCCGATGGTGAAATGTTGCTTGTCAAAATGATCTTGATTCTCTGTTCACAAATATCCTCATCTGATTTAATTTAGTAATACATTGTTTGATGACACCTGTCAGACTGGAAGAGCAAGACCTAATATCGTGCAGTCAGCAAAGACATGCAAAACTGTATTAACACCCTGCTTATAAAAAGTTTACCCATTAACTTTGGAAGTCTTATCATACGTATTAATGTTGCTCTGACCGAAGTTTATTATTATTACTCATATCTGCATGCAAATTCATCAAAAATAAGGCCCATGTCGCAATGTTTCAACGGGCATGTCACGAGTGCAAGTTAACCTTCTTTGGTTAGACTTTCTAACCATCGTCACTTGTCAGTTTCACGTTTCTTTTTGTGTTATCATCAATTTCAATTATGAAAAGCAATAATTTGGAAGAAATGATTCAGAATTGGATTGTGTCATGACTGTTTTCTCTCTGCATCAATCCTTTTGCTAACTGTAATACCCAAAAAGCATTCGACAAGACGACATAAAATGTTAATTATACACGAGAAGAGGAAATAAAACTGGGACCACCACCCTTAACATTTTGACATAAACTTAATGCCTCAAACCTAATACAAATGATGTGCAATATACCACTGTGGTTTTACGTCACAAGAAAAGCTGCAAGTGTTCTCCATTCACTGTTTTTAATTCTTATTTTTAGGAATATGCATTCGTCTAACCAGAGTTATTTTCATAAGCACATGTACTGTAAGCTTAAAACTGCCATGTGAGCATGACAGCAACGAGTTGTAAAAATTGTGATAAAATTTTTATTTTAACCATAATATGGTTTTAACCAGGGGCACCCTATAACAGAATAGAAATAATCACTTACAAATAGGTTTTTCAAGCCAATTTCCTTTCAAACACTCAATTTGAAAAAAATCAGGTAAGTCAATATTTTTTCATCTCCAATTTATCAAAAATTCAATTTATTTCACGAAAACTCAATTTTCTGATATTTCTTGTAGTGGTAATCAGTAAATTGGTCATTATTTCTTAATAATTATTTTGTACCCATACAATGAATATCTCAAATCTATTAGGGACAATGAACGACCCCATACTGTTGTTTGGTTATATCACAAGAAAAGCTGCAGCATGTGTTATCCATTCACGTTTTTTTTCACCTTTCCATCAAACCCCCATAATAGCCAGAGCCTTGAGAGAAGTGTTTCAATCTGAGTGAGGGAATGTGCACATTTAATCGTTAAACCAAATATGTCATGTGCTACTGAATAAGAGGCGAATATTTTGACATAACTTGTATTTCAAGCTTAATCTGGTTTCAATCATAAACATTTCTGAATGTGGAGAGGTCTTAAATAGATTTTTGACAACCCGGGGTTGTTGCCCCAGCAGGGGGTCTTGTGGTTTAAATAGCAATTTGCCAGTGCAGAGCTGAACACTGGGTGAATTTCCAGACAGACATGCTGTGGCATTAAAGAAGAAAATAACACATTGCTACTTCCTTTAATGTATAAGTGCACATTAAGAAGGCATCTACAAGGATGGGAAAGCTGTACCCATTTAATTTTTTGGTTTATATTTCTTGTATTGATGGTTAATGTAATATTCTAGAAAATTTCACACATACAACTGAATAGTAGTCAACTTGAAAAAGGGAGGAAACCCAGGAGTCCCAAGGGTAAACCACTAACATTTGGCAAATTACACACTGCCTCTCCCCGGCCAGGATTGAACCTACACCTCACTGATCCTTGTGACAAATAAACCAGCATCACAAACCAATCAGCCATGACCAGCTCCGTGTACCTGTCCAATTAAAGGCCAGTTATACAGTTCATTTACTGGTTGATTATTGAATAGACAGATGAATTTCCTCGATGAAGTGATTAGGCAAACAATGAAAATGGGTATTGTTATTATTCTACATTCCAATCTTCTTATAAACTAACCAACATATTATTTGATATGACCACGTTACTACCATAATTCTTCTCATTTTGGGGACAGACATTAGCAGTGCTTTAAGCAAAAAATTACATTTCTCTTCCAGCTTTTTGGAAAAGCTAGCACAAGGATATCTTGTTTCATTAGATGGATTAACCATGTGAAAAAGAGAAAGTGTATATTACTAATACCATTACATTTATATTAACCACAAAGGGCAGAACAGATGTCCCAAAAATTAGGAGAATTAGGGTACACAGTTCCATGTATGTCCCTCCATCGCAATAACAGGCAAACTTATCTACATGATGGGTATTGTATTACTCTCCTTTATTAAAGATATTAATTCTATTACATGTACAATAAAATTACAAAAATCATTATATATATATATACACCAGTGAAGTGTTGTCCAGAATAATGACTGAGGAGTCTTGTTAACTTCAACTATACATGCTGATTAAGTCTTCAAGATCACAAAGTCCAAATTGTGGGCTGTGTGTCAGTCAGCATCACGAGCGAAGCAATTATCTTCACAGTTATTAGGAGAGGCTGAAATTACCGGCCTAACTGTGGTGTCAATTAAGACATTATGCTCGCTAAATTTGATACACAGCCATTACAAAGCTGTCAGAGTATTTGATGGTTTGTGTAAGAGCATATTACATCCAGACAATGACGCATCTGATTAAGTGATCATTAATTAGCATGAACAACTCTTTCTAATTTCTGCATTGTTAATGTAATGGTCAGACTTTCACCTTTCAAATTTTCTGCCTACATCTACAGTATACATGCAAACAGACATGCTATTTTTCTTTGTCTGAATGACATATCAAATCAATAGCGTTATAACTCGACTACTACAGTCTGATTTGTTTTAAGTCAACAGACAACCTTCTTCATATGTGTATATTGTTAACAAACACATAAAGATTTGATAATGATGTATACATATGATCTGGGCAAGAACACATAAAGATTTGATAATGATGTATACATATGATCTGGGCAAGATTTGTACATGCTGGGGAATATGCACATGGTATATACTTCGTAAATGTATAAGTAAACACCCGTCAAAGACTGATCACCCCTCATCCTATAGTTGTCTTTGATATGTTTTTTTTTTAAACATATATCCATAGATTGCCCTTGCACTTCAATTGAAGGGTCATATTTAACACTGACACTGATTTTAATTTATTGTCTTTTCTCCTCCTCTTTACTATGTTAATACAAGTAGGAACTGTAAGACTTCTGTGTCCAACTTAACAAGGATGTCTCCTTCTACGAATGCCTACACGTCACATACATGTACAGAAAATACGCTGCCTCACTGGTGCATCATGCAGATGACACTAGACCTGACACCTCACCCAATGTGAATCTGGGCTTTCCACCTTAGGCATCTCCTGAACTACCATACTTCACCTAAAGTTTAGGTTTCTTCCGCTGACACATTTCGCTTTATTCTGATTGATTCACAAACTTCAAAGGACAACTGAAAAGTTGCTTGAGAAGGCTTTTGTGTGCTTCTGACAGTGAATCTTTACAAACTTAACTACAGTGGGTTTTGAACCATGGCCTCACACCATCGAGGACAATACTCTGACCACTACGCCAACACTATGCAGTCATCAAACGAAACGCTTTCATCGATCACTGAATGTAAAAGGGCTTAAAATACATCTACTGCCAGTGAACATGCGGCGCATTTATTTACAGAACATGTGTGAGATTATAAAGGGCCAGGATCTAACTGTTGCCTTAAGACACATGCACATCATTCCTGCACAAGCCATGTGCAGTTTGAACAAACTCGTCTCTTTGAAGTTTCCACATTTTATTGATCTCTTATCCTGTTCCTGTTTTTCACATCTGCGGGGCCGCCTCACCCATCCTGTGATTAGGCACACCCCTCCGCGTGATGGCTCAACCACCAGACTTGCCGCAATCAGATAAACATTACTCAATATCCCGATTCGCTTACATAAAAAAAATCAACATGATGATTGAGCACAGCCTTATTACACACACTCTGCTACAATAGGTCTGCGTTTCATTTTTTTTCCTCAGACAAGCCATTTTGGCTAGAGACCAGAAATATCTGTATTTTCCTCTGCCTGCCTTGACAAGTATATCACATGTTAATTGCATCATTACTCCAGTGAGCATTAAATAATTTAAATGAAGAATATTCAACATCCTTACTAACCTTCAGCTAGGAATGTCTGGAGCCTAAGTCAGGTCACACGTATAACGAATATCACACATGCCATTTTTATATAACCCTGATATGCCCCATCAAGCTGGGGGCTGGCTTATTTTATTTATTTATTTGATTGGTGTTTTACGCCGTACTCAAGAATATTTCACTTATACGAAGGCGACCAGCATTATGGTGGGAGGAAACCGAGGAGAGCCCGGAGGGAAACCCACGACAATCCGCAGGTTGCTGGCAGGGGCTGGCTTATGAAAACTACAGGTACGTATGTAATGTACCCTGCAGTTATTGAAAACATGATTTTAACGCATGAGGAATTACACAGATTCTTCTTCTTCGCTTGTGTATTTCCGTAACAACTTCACTCTATATACATTTCATAAAAAGAAAGCACATATGTTCTCTATAGGCTGCTTTATGCATCAACACCATTATTTGGAGTTGAGCACAATACACAAGAATATGTCAGTTATTGGTACACAACTGTAACCATGTAGCATTATGGTGAAAGGAAACCGGAGAGAGCCCACAACCATTTTACGGCTGCTGGCAGACCTTCCCTCATAGACGTACGACAGGAGAAGAAGCCAGCATGAACTGGACGTCACCTTACAGCTTCTGACCATAAAGGTGAGTGGCTCCTGAGTCATTGTAATGCGTTCAGAGCATGCCGACTCCTCAGCCATAGCAGAGCCTGCTTTCCACAGAGTAAGGCCAGAAAACTGTTACTCCACTTACAATCTGCGGAATTACAGTACACGTACAAAAGCAGTTTCATCTACATGTTCTTTATAGATGGATCAAATCGCTGTGCTTTGAGCATAAACAAACTAGTCTCTGGCGTCCGCAGAATTAGGGTGGTCTTTACAAACTGGTGTCTTCCCCCAGAACAAAGTCTAGGATACAATCAGAAATCAAGCAGCTGCTTCATAACTATATGTGTGAAGTGGCCTCAGTAATGTTTATACTTTCAGTCCCACACATCCCTCTCCCAATCTCCCCCCCTCCCCCCCGCCCCATCATCACACACTACACTCAAAACATCCTGTTGTGCTGAGGGGACAGATTTAACAATACACAATCACACCAGCAAACTTTCTCACAACCTTTAACTCTGCACCCACATGCTGCTCATTGAATGGCTTAATGGTGTTAATTCCACATGCCTGGGGTGTGAAGATATGCCCACCCCCCCTCATTACACATGTGCATCACCCAGTTTGACTTTGTCTCTCTGTACATGTATGTAAGCCCATGATTTTTGATAGATTGAAGTCACAAACACTGCATACCTGAGAGGCTGAAAGTCAAACACACATGTCAACTGGACTAACAAGTCACACATCTGTACATATTAAAAGGAATATTTTCAAAACTGTCTTTGATGAGACAGTACCTCTACTGGTTGGGACAAAATTATGTCCATTACAAAATTATGTACATGTATGTAAACCGAGCAATGTATAATCGAAACTGAAAATCAATACTATGAAATATGTATCTTGATTCACTTGTATCAAGTTTTGTTGAATGGACAAAAACTGCAACAGTAACTAGTAGCATTTTGATACTAATGTTAATAAATGCTGGATGAACCGACATGCCGACGAACCAATCATCAAAACGGAAAAATAAATACTACGATTTATGTATCCTGATGTAGTCTACACTTGAACCAATTTTCATTGAAATCATGCAAAAAGTGTAGAAGTGGTATTTTGAAAGAAATGTTAACATGGTAGTTGACAAGTGACAGGCAGACAAGTGATCATGGAAATCTCAAATCGATCCAACAAATTACATATCTTGTTGTAGTAAACACTAAACAAAGTTTCCGCACAGTTTACAAAGACACGCATAAACTCAAGAAGAGAAGAAAGCAAGTTTTACACTCCTATTTTTTTTTTTTTGTTTTATGCATGCATATATTCTTCTGAACACGGACAAGATAATTTATAATAAATGAACTGACTCGTTCCTGTTTCTGTTGGCTTTTAACATACATGTATGCTGAGAATGTTGTGATCTGGGGTCCGCAGCACACGCGATGAATGAAACAGATGGCCAAAAAACGAGACCTCAATGTGTCAGGGATAGCACCTGCTTGCACTTTAATATACATGTAATCATTTCAACACTCATAACTTGCCTTGGCAGACAGTGTTCCTGAAGAAAGGCCAGCACAATGTATACAATGTTGAGCCAATGCGATTCAAAAAACCTTCCCAGCATGCAGTTAACACAAGGCTTCTTTCAGACTACAGAGTACTTGTGTATATAGATAATGTTCACATTTACCAGCCGCAGACCCTCGATTGCGTCATAACAGGACTTTGATGAGAACGTGCAAACACACAAGGATCAAATCTGTCGAGCTATTTCGGCTATCAAATGCTTTGGGAGGAAATCCTACGCAGCAGCACTGTCTGAAAATGCATCGGACTGGGCCGAATGTTTGGCATCTGCAGCTTTTCTAGGGTGACATAACCATCCCATCAGACTGGCATGTCAGAAACAATGCGCAGCAAGCGCGGTGAGGATTATTCCGAGCTACACTGGATTGTTCGCACGTGAACCACAAAATGTCACGTAGGTTAGGTAAATGATTAGAGGAACACTGATCCATCCACTTAGAATCATTAGTACAAAAGTCCACGAAATCCGTGATGTGCGCCACAGAACAACAATACAAAAGTGACAGTACCTGGCATAAATAAAAGAACATTCACATGTAACACAAGTGAAATATCACAATGATTATTAAATTTTCTCTCTGAAGTCATATACCTTGAATTTTTTGGCATTTTGCAACCAGAAAGGGCACAGTCTCGTCTAGAACCGAGATTTTGCTTTATTCAGGGCTTCAGCCCAACTCCACATACATGTACAAGATGTGTAATCATACATGTACCGGATGCACTTACATCAATTCTGCATGTGATAGAGAGTTACACTGTTAGAGAGCACATTCCAGAGAAGGAGGTAAAGAGTAGCATAATCCCACAAGGCCCCAAATCCAGAGTTTACCCTCAGCTAAGTTTACATAATGTTAACCTCCTTATAGCCCGCACACGCAGTTTTAACTCCGTGTGTTCAGGGTTAGTATTTTAGTTACAGTGTAGATCCTTGGAACGAGTAAACACAGGTTTCTCAGCATTTTGTCACCCTGCATAACTCAGGCAGGTCAGGTTGCAGATTTGAATCAAGGTTATTTTGGCACATGTAACAAAGACATTTTGACACCTGCAACAAAGACACTTTGACACTTCTGACACAATTCTGCTTGAATTATACAGAATATATGCACGTGTAGCCATGCACATTGAGACCCTGGAATCTGAATTCCATGTATTCTGTAACATGCAGGGATACAGTACATCTATCAATATCAAATTCTGTATTCACTACATCACATCAACAGTTGGTAAATACTAATAACGACAATTGCATACTGTTTGCCATTTAATGACTCTTCATTTTCATTCTATTTTTTTCTTTTCTTTGTGATATCACAACAGTGTTTCCTTATAGTACATGTACATGCAAGCCACTCCCAATGATCACATATTCCACAGAGTTCCACAGAACTCCATTTTGACGACACCACACATGACACCTACACATAGTTATAGTACCAGCTCTCACTCTGTAGTGACTATTACTAAGTGGATCTGCTCTCTTTTGCTTAACACCACAGGCAGTCCTGAAGTACCAAGATAATCAATGTTGACGGGAAAGACCTCCTAAAAATCTTTTGACTGTATGGTGGGTTTTATGGACCATACTGATTAAGTGGTTCACCAGTGACGTCACAACTTTTTGTACACCTTTATGATCAGGCCTGAATAAAGTTCTTGTGAAAAGTAATGCTCTACTGTTTGCCTGAGTATGAAAATGCTAATATGACATCAAATTTCTGTTTTATGGCCATGCACAAGTTGGCGTGACGTCACTGTGAACCACATTAGCAATATGATCAATAAAACCCACCATACAATCAAAACATCTAAGTTTATTTTGGTGAAAAAAATCTAAAAAAAAAAAATCAAAAGGTATTTTCAGATACAGATTTTAATCGTCTTTTCACTCGCCCTAAATTCATTTTTACGATGTCTTTCCCTTTAAAGTTTTGCTTGTGTGACTTGATTTGGATTTGAACTCAGCATCTGACGACTGACAAGGCAACACCAAAGAAGGAAGGAAGGCGATCCATAAGTTTGTGTTCAAGATATCACATTCAGAGCACGAACCGACATGAAAGATGGCCAACATCAGCCATTTTTGATCATGAAGTTCAACAAAAAGAAATCCTATCCATTCTCTAAACAATTACAAGACGTCCTTCAAATCTGAGTACAATCCTGGGGTTTGCTTTCAAAATATTGCATTTGCAATGCAGAAGAGAGTGACTGAAGCAGGATGTATAAGCCACAGCGTCTCTAAGTCCCCCATCCCCCTTCGCAGTGAGGAACAAAAAATACATTCCATAAACGTAGATGTACCACGATAACGAAAAGGCAAAGTATTATATAATGTACAAAAACAACAAGAATTTATGAGGCCAATGCCAAAAAAAAAAAGCACCAGACCACCGAGAGACCAATCTAACATGGCAGTTATGATGTAGTGATTTTGCAAAGCACGCAATGAGAAGTAAAATTACAGCACAAACACTGATGTGCAACTTGAGCGAAGTCTAACTAGACTTTGAGTTCAGATGACAAGAAAAAAAAAAAAAAAAACCAGTCCTGGAGACCCAAAAATCTTGAACGAAAAAATATCCATTTTTTTTTGTTGGCAGCAAGACAGCGAGACATCCAAGGAATGAGGGGTTAGACCTTCCAAGATTAACAAGACAAAAGGCACACAACATGGGGAAAAACCACTGTGCTGGCTGTAATAAAAAGATAACGCCTAAATCTTATTTTGAGAATCGACCTAGTTTCTAAATGACCTAAAAGTTCGACTACAACACAAGACAAACATAAACTTTGAAACTTCTCACACGTCTTGATCATATACCTCACACCAAGTTTAATACGGTGTTGCTTTTTTGAAATAAATTTTTCCTCTCTTTTGCACACATCAAGACACCAGCTTTCACATTATAGCATTATAACCATAAAGGGGTGAATAGAAAGACAGATCAGTGAAATACGATGTTGAATGAATAAATTAAAATTAAGCCCAAAATGACAAACAAACCTATTTTAGATCCCCACTTGTTCAAACACAAAAGTTTAAACTTACACATTCCATTTTTTCAGAGAGCCAAGAAGTATTGAAGACAACTCTTGTGTGAAGTTTGATTAAAGATTGCTTCAGATTTCTTTCAGGACTTACAGAATTTCTTGTATTTTTTTTTTTTTTTTGTTTTTCTGTTTTTTTTTTTTTTGCTTTTTTTTTTTTGCCGGTGCTTTAATATCCTGTTTAAAGGCTTTGAAAGTATATAACATTTAACAATAAAGTTTTAATAAACAGAATAATATGGGCCTGTCAGGCAACATTCACAGATATCTTGGGGGATTCAACCAGCATATGCGACGAGGTGCAGAAGAGCTGTTGCTTATAAATGGATCAGTTCTTGCCACCAACTACACTGCAGAAACCAGGTAGAAATGGAATGTAGTTCTTCAGTCTCGATCCAGTGGCACTGTTTGGATAAGTCATCTGGAGTTTACATGTATGGTCCAGTGTGTGGCAGAGACCTATTCCTTATGTTCTCACTGGTGATGCTACAGCTGGCCTGTGGACAGACATCCAGGGACAGGGTTCAGTGCTTCTGGACCAAGGACCATGCAGCTCCATCACCACATTGGTGAGGGGTTCTCCTGGGGACTATTCAGCCAATCAACGAGCACTCCTAGCCCTGTTAAACACCATGGTAACCTTTATGACTTCAACAGGGGTCACCGTGACACATGCAGATCACATGGGGATTACATGCACTTGTACATATGTGTAACAGTATGAGCACTTATGGTAAAAAAATGCCCACTCAGATTCCCATAGTAAGTTTTAACTCTGGAGCCAATGATCTAGATGATACTCAATTAATGGCTCCATGGAGCCCTCTTGAGCCAATGATCTAGATGATACCCAATTAATGGCTCCATGGAGCCCTCTTGAGCCAATGATCTAGATGATACCCAATTAATGGCTCCATGGAGCCCTCTTGAGCCAATGATCTAGATGATACCCAATTAATGGCTCCATGGAGCCCTCTTAAGCCAATGATCTAGATGATACCCAATTAATGGCTCCATGGAATATGCACTTCAGCTGGAAACATTAAGTTTTCTTCTGGACAACATATAAATTTTGGCGCATCTGGCATCTAGAATGTTTACATTGCCGAGTCTGACGACCCTGTGTCATACAATACAAAGTGACAAACGTCCCACTTGTGAACAGGTGACGATCCTATTCTAGAAGGGCAACACTTCAGGTATACATGCACATATAAGTAAACTTGACATTTCTTAACCAACTCTGTGACTTCATTCTCTATAATTTTTGTTCCATCAAATTGCACCTGAATCACCCAGAACAGCCTCGGACTTCCTAATAGCTGTCACATGGCTTACTGGTTGCAGACATGCACTTGCATTTCTTTTCTTCGGAACAAAATTATAAAAACCTATGCCTTTACAGTTCCAGACCCATGTTCAAATTACTGTGACATGTTGCACTGGGTGCTCACAGTGCATCTAGATATTTTTGGGGAAAAATAAAAAACAAAACTCAAGGGAAGGCCATATATACAACATGTACCTCACCACATACTGTACCAGAAATTACAATTGTTAATACAATACATGAGCTATTATTAATACATATATGACAGGTCCATTTTTCAATATTCTTTCAATCTCGATTTGCAAGTTAATATGTCACAACATTAAATTAGGAAAAAACAGGGTTAACTATAGGTCGAGTAATGAATAGGTCCAAGACACAAATATCAAACAAGCTCACAATACCAATCAATGCACATCTTTCTTATCATTCATTTAATTAAGGTTTCTTTGTAAATTAGATAACAATGTTTCACCCCTGTTTCATTTATGAAATGGAATTTTCTACATTGGAGCAATTCCATTACAATATCTTCATCGCAATTAACAACCAAGCCCACTCCATTTTCCCTGCATCTTGTGCCCAAGCCACTTACCAATGACCTGTCAGCTGTTCCACTGGCTACCATGGCAACAGGTGTGAATGACCATGTGGTGTACATTACACCTGAGTAATGGAAATTAGATGTGATGAAGTAGATGAGGATCTAAACCACACACTGACACAGGCCACTGCACTAAACTCTGTGCCTGAGTGATGAAGTCTATGGAAGCTCGTCATAGCCATCAATCATTTGGCAACACTCTGCACTTTAGGCTTTGGATTTCTCTTCAGCTAAAAGGTGTATACATGTGGTGCTCAGTCTTTCTTTGGATCACCCTGTGCAGTGTGGAACTCTCCAATACATGAGCACTATACCTGACCTAAAATTCGTCCATGACGCCCACAATGTTACCCTTTTTACCGGATTCTGAGAGTTCCATTTATCTTTGAAAAGTGTTGTCCTGTTTGCTTGGAAGATAGGAAGATATCCTACCAGAAAAAAAATGTAAATTTCAGCATCGAAAGCAATATTTTGTCAAACTTGTTTTCATTCGAACAATGCACTTTTGGGGGAACGAAATTTTAGAGCAAGTACGGTAACACCATGAAGTCAGTGGTGATGTTTGGAGATGTTCTGTTTATTCCACAGTGATGCATAGCCAGCACACAGACACTAATAACATGCATGTTGACAGTTAGCCACCAATAGAACAATTGGTCCTGCCATAGTTTGTAATAATATATTTATAGGGCCTCCTACCATAACACCCAAATCCCCTAACCAAAACTGAGTGAATAAAGCATGGAAACAGTCCCGAGAGGAAAGTTATCTGCTGTGTTCATTAAGTTCAGTAGGACATTTGGATTTATGAGTCGTCTGTACATGGACATACATGCAGGGTTCAGGACGTGACAAACAGCTTCCAGTTTGCTAGTCCACATCCATTTCCACTTTTCCCATCACGCCCCCAAACCGCAGTGTGAAATCATGCCCAAACTGGCAGATAAAGAGGTATGTGAGGCATGGTTTATCAGAAATATGACATCCTCATATGATATGGGCTCCTCACAATATGTTTTAATGTCCTTACATCTAAATAATGCATCATGGCCTCCATATAATATTTTATTGCACGGTGTCCACATAATAATTGGGTGCCCCCCCCCCCCCAATATTTCCCCAAATACTTTCTGGTGTTTTCATAATGTTTTAGTGTCCTCGTTATCCTTGATTGTAGGTCACCATCTTAGGTTGGTATTCTCACCATATTCTGGTATTCAAACACATTTCGGTGACCTTGAAAATTTATTTTGGTGCCCCTTATAATGTGTTTACTGTCCATGCAATACATTTTGGAGTCCAGATAGTGTTTTTGTCTCCACATAATTTGGTGTCATAAACATAATGTATTTTGATGACCTCATAAGGTGTCTCAATATCATAATGTTTTAGTATTCTTAAATTTTAGTATTCATTTGGTGTCATGATGTGCTCTTAGGTGTCCTCAAAATGTGTTTTGATATCCTCTTGATGTGTTCTCATACCCTCATACCATGATTTCACATCCACATTATACATTTCAGTGTCCTCCTCATGTGTTTGGATATCCTAATCATGAGTCATGGCATGCTCCTGTATTCATGCAGATATGCCCCAAAGTTTAAAGGTCATCATGGCTTTCCCCATACAGAAGCCTAACAAAGCTGTCCAGATTTTCCACCATGTTATAACAGTTCTGTTTCTTTGCTCATTAAGGCTAGTAGTGGAAGCTGTCATGCCCTTACCCAGACTGCCATATGGACCTGCTAAGATTTATTCCTGTGTACCAGAATATGTCTTAATTCTCCTGTCTACACATGGGGCAGTGTGTGTATAACAGTCATGATATGCCCCATTACTCAGATCAGCAACCCAGCTCTAATGCCAACACAGACCAAGGTGTTAACCTATAAACATTAGGGGGCTCTCTTGGGAGCAGAGGCTCTCTGAGGGGGAGGGGGTGGGGCTCATCACTGGAAAAACACAGGTGCATGGTCAAATATGAGATGGCTGATTGCATGAGGAGAATGGAGGGGTGCAGGGTGGCAGGGTTTCCTCTCACCATAATGCTGGCCGCTGAAATATCCTTGAGTGCAGTGTAAAACACCAAAGGAAATAAATGAATACATAAATAAAGTTTGGCCTTTTCAGAAGCACACACACCCTTTAAAATGATACGTACTTATTCAAACTTCACAAAAACATTCTTAGGTGGCCCCATAAATAAATAAAATAAAAAATAAATAAAAACAAATAATAAATAAAAATGAAAATAAAATAAATAAATAAAGTTTGGCCTTTTCAGAAGCACACACACCCTTTAAAATGATAAGTAATTATTCGAACTTCACATAAACATTACATGTTTACAGGCCCCATAACATGGATAAATCAATTAGAATCACTTAGCAACATGGGTTTACTGCTTGCAGAAGGATAAACGTTAGGTTTAAGACAGCAGTTAAATACACAAACAGAAAAGAGGTGTTCTGGCGCAAGAATGAATCAGTTTACGGACTAGATGAATGTAATAAAACGTCCCATTGGGCTGGGGAGCATCTTTGCTCATCATTCCTCGTGTTACCAGTTAAGAACAAAAGTTTGGAGCTTTAATGAATACAAACCAGTAAGTTTTCGCGAGTAATAGTATAAAGGCTTCTGCATGATGATGACACCTCTTCAATACTGACTGCGACAAAACACTATTCGACAAGACAGATGTGCTCAAAACCAGCCATTCACTTGGTGGTATTATCATACACATAAGAGGTTTACTTTCTGCCATATTTCACAGGAATGTCATGCTCTTTGCTCATTTCACATGTCACTGCAGCAGTTTGTCATTGCAGATGGAATTAAACAAAAACAAATGCATCTAAACAATCGTGTGCCTGACTGTTTTTTACAATTCATGTCCGCAAGTTTGAAGAAAAACGTACACAAAACACATCTATATCAGCCTCACTCAACACTAACCCACAAAAAAAATGACAAAGCCAATTTTAAAGAATATGTGAAAATAACTTTCCAAGATGCTGGCGTATTTTAGGCCATGGCTGAGATGGGAGTCTCATTTGTCAATGTCAGCGCCAGTCTTGTTAGCTTAGCTCCAGATATATCCACTGCTTCTACAAGTACGGTCTGCACATAGCTGTCAAGGTTTACCCACACATTCATACTCTATGATCATGGTCTGGCACTCACATGACCTTTAACCTGTGAACCCATCACTTCACCTTTGACACAAAATCTGTAAACAGACCTATTGCAGACTTGTAATCCTCATGTGAACCCGTGAACCTTCTTTACTGATCCCTGAACCTTCTTCACTGATCCATGAACCTTATTCACTGATCCTTGAATCTTCTTCACAGGCCTGTAAACTGTCTTACAGATCTGTGAACACTTCTGCTGACCAGTGAGCCCTTTAAACCCCTTTGCAAACTTGTAAACCCCTTTGCAAACTTATGAACCCTCTTTACTGAGCTGTCAACCCTCTCTACTGACCTGTGAATTTTCTTGTACACTTGCAAATCCTCTTTACAGACCTGTTAACCCTAAATTTAGCAGGCTTGTCAAATGAATTGACATGTAGGCTACTCTTTCCACAGCTCTTCCAAATAATATAACATTACACTATCTGTTGTCCTTTAATCGGGTTGCTAGACACAAAACCTGGGGATGCAGCAAATGAATTTTGTACACAAGAAACTGAATAAGCTAATGACAAAAAACTCCAAAGTCCAAATTTTCAAAAAAATGGATTGGGAATATTTTCGGGTTAAGTAAGCAAACTGCTCACAATGACATGCCATGGAATAAGGTAACTGTTTTATTTCTCCTGTGCATAGCTCCCAAATCAATACAAACAGAGGTATGTAATGCACACGAGCACAATCAAATACCAGTATTTGTCAAAAGAATGGCTTCGCGCTTTGCTTGCCAGCAATATGTACTACTTGAGGAAGTTCAAGGACAATTTCTGTAGCTATTGTTTGAAAGTTCAGATAAGTTCATGGAAGTGCACAGAATACTGTTCTTTATGTGTGGAAAGTGTTTTCTCTCCTCTATCCAAACCACAGAACATCACGAGCCTAGGGCTGCCTGTCGGGGTGGATCATTTATCAGTTAAGTGAGTACAAGCTTTGTTTCAGAATTACACGGAGCACTTGTAGAAAGTTTTACTAACAGGTGTAGGAAGTGTACAGCTGATGTATTTCAAGAGCAAACCCAGACAGAGTTAAAGAAAAAAAGAATAGAGAACAGAAAAAAGAAAACAACATCAGATCTTTGATTAAACACACTGTTGACTCAATGAAGGCAGAAATCAAATAAATTACTGTTGGTAAACGTTTGTAATGCTAAGGTTATTCGTGGGTGGAATTCTTGGCTCCCTACGCATGTATGCATAAAAATATATACATACACATAACACATATATATATATATCAAATAGCGTTTGAATCCAGCATCCAACTGTGTTGCAGGGGAAACACTTTGGCCAATCGCATGCAGTTCTGCGTGTCGTCTGACTTCACGGATACCCCAGGAACCACTACTTAACTCCAAGGGTGACACATCATGGAATTCTGTCTTCCCTCAAGGAGGAAAGTTCTCAGCTGCTTGTACAATGAGGCACTAATTTGCTTCAGCCACATGCCTATGATGTTTACTAGCCCCCATGAAACAAAATAGACACAACCATAACCTCTGACCTTTACATATTCTCTCAATATGCAGGACATGAATCATATCCCTTTTATGATGTCTGGGATCAAACCACTTTCTTATGGATGTTGTGAGCGTGATATATAAACGCTCTGAGGTTGAACTACTGCACATGTGCCTGTAGCCAACATCTCGACGGGATTAACACAAGTTCAAACAAGGTTCACCAGACACCGCAAAATATTGCAATGAAGTATGATTAATATTTATTAAATCACACATCACATTAAGTTTTGCAAATGATGAGTGAATGAATAAAGAAATTAGCTACATGCAGTGGGTCCATGTCATATTTAAGAGACTGAAGAAATTTTCTCGCCTGAACCTACATGTACCGCCTACAGTGCATGCATAATGACCATGACACACAGGGCCTTTCGTCATTTATTTATTTACTCGATCAGTGTTCAATGCTACAAGCCTGGATTTTTCATTAATGCAAATAAATTTAACATGATCAATTAGGAATATGTGTGGAAAATACCAGTGTGCCTTGCAGGGAGTGGAACTCTGCCATCTTGGTTTCCACTCACATCCAAATCAGAGAGAATTACCTCCCAGCTTCAGCAACTTAATCGGTCAGTGGCTAATTCGGTGCGTCAAGAACAGCCTTTAAACCACATGAGGAAGCAGGGCTCCCTAGGCCTTTGATCATATTTCAGGACAGACTGACAACTGCTGATTTTATTTTCAACGTAACCACTCAGAGCAATAATAATCCTATGCATTAGGTTCTGTAAGATAAGGGGTTATTAATTTCACAGTTAGCGAGCTAGTAATCTCCCAATATTTGCCACCTAGCTATACCCACCATTGTAATTGTAAACAGGTAATTCTGTGTAAGCACATGTCTTTCATTACTCCCCTGAGCCACGGTGATCTTGGGTCATCACTTCACGTTTATCACCCTGATGATATGGTTTTTACATGCATATCAACAAGACCTGGTAGCGGAGGCCAAGTTTGTTTATTTATTTATCTGATTGGTGTTTTATACTGTACTCAAGAATATTCCACTTACTCCATGGCGGCGAGCATTGTGGCAGAGTCTCCCTTTAAACACATGTGCACAAGGCTCCAGTGCAGGTGACAACCACAACTGCATCCGTAACTAGACCGTCAAAAGAACAGATCGTTCCTTATTCTGTAGGGGTGCCCTCACTGCCGACGTCAAGTCGCGACGACACCGGGGCCACATCCATGTCACTGAGCCAAGACAGAACTGGCTCTGTTTTCTCAGCGACTGTTTTCATGTGGGTGGCAGTGTGGACTATGCATAACGCCATGCAGTTGCAGCTGTAGTTCAGGTTGTCAACTGCAGTGAGGTGGATGTTAACATTTCATCAATCAAAAAATCTGATACCACTTCCACACACTAAAGAGAAGGATTTACCTGATACCACTTCCACACACTAAGGAGAAGGACTTACCTTACAAATGAGAAAACAAACACATATCTCGAAACAGAAACACCAGAGTTCTGGTGTTTATTCATCAAGACTATGAAAGATCAATTAAAAGATATGTGTTTATCGTCAAAATATGATATGTTTATTAGAGTGAACATGTGGGATGCTTTAGATTGTAAATCAGGGATATCTTTCACGGTGGATATCCTCAACAAACACCAGCAGTCCACTGGACAGGTCTTGTAAAATATCAAAACAGGTGAAATGTTTACAGTGTAAGCATGTCACAATATGCACATCTCTTTACTAACCATGGTGTTTACTGAATAAGCACCAGGGCGCATTTATTTTTAGTGCACGTCAACATCACTTCGGGTACATCACCTTGGTGTCTTAGTGGAATTATTTTCCTAATGGTCTCACTCACTGTCATGTTGAGGACAAAAGGAATTATAAAGCAGTTTACTGTGAATTTTTCTCACGCCAAATGAACTCGAACTCGAACTTTACTTGTGGCGTACAGGAACCGCACGTCTTATGTGTATCGCATTTATGTGCACTTTGATGAAATATCTTGAAGCATAACACAAGGAATGTGGAGATCTCCACGGAACACACAAACACGTAGACTGAGACAGAAACACAGACATACATGGATCCTCTTGTACAACTCTACATCCCACTGCCTTAAGTACAACCTGTTCAGGAAACCTGAAAGCCAGTGCATGTATGAGTATGACCCTAGAACAACCTGTGCCGGATCCAGTATGCTTCTGTACATTGCTTCAAGACATGAAAATTAGCCGACCCACTTGAACTGTATCAAAAAATAGGCACCACTAACACAAAGACAACTGTATGTGGCCCAGAAAGCAGATGCAGTCATTGTGTGGGCATGCTACCCACAAAAGAACTCACAGCATGTATATCTGCTGATTCATCAATTCTTGGGCCAGTTAAGAGGTCTTGAGTAGTGATACATGTGATATACGTCGACCTCCTGAGACTAAAGTCATATGTGCTTCTGGACTGCTCAAAGTAAATGCTTCTCTCACGTGACCTTTCCCTGTGTATATCATTGTGGCCAATATATAATCATATGTAACTTCAGGAATGCAGAAAGCTGGAAAACCTTCCACTTCCTTCCGCTCAATACAAAATAACATTACAGAAGTAAACACTGTATTTTAAATAGAATACATTGTTTCTTTCTGTAAAACATGACAATGTCTATGCCCCCACAGTATCAGTATTTAGGTCCTGAAAAAATGTTCAGCCCTGATTCAAACCCAGAACATATACTGATGGATTATTGTACAAACATTTCTTTTTTTAATTTCTGTATCCAGGAAGTCATCCTGAATACATACACGGGTACAGCTTCTTATGTTATCATAATCTTTCCATGTTTTAAGTTGACACGTAGGACATTGCACTCTTTTTGATGTTAACAAGTTGTCAGTGAGGTGAAGTCAGATTTCTTCACGCTCACATCAACATACAGGTAATACTTTGCCATTACATATACACGAATGAGGCTTGACAAATTTTCACCACCAAAAAAAAAAGCAATACAATTACATGCAAATTTTCTAGTGTTTTTTGCAAGACATATCGTTCAGGGGGGAGAAAACAACTTTGGAAGCTCAAGTATAATGAAGTCAGTGAGTGACTTAAGTAAGTACTCTAAATGAACTAAAATGTCAACCCTGACCACGGTGCACATTATGCATGGTTCTGAGAGTCCTACTGATCTTAAACAGGTGTTTTGAGATTCGTTTCGACACTTCAGCTCCAAAAGTAATATCTTATGCCATTTATTTGCCTCTAAAAATGCGTTTTTCTGGGCTACATTTGTAAAGTTACCTCAAAAGTAAACAGTTTCCTATTACTTCTGATTGTAAAATTACACTGAACGCTCCTGTTTTTCTGTCTTTGATGCACCATAAGCCTGACAGTAAAACCTGTACGCTTACTATGTCACCAAAAGTTTATAGGCTCCACAAAAACAGGGATTTGAGGAATCAAGAAATATGCCTCCAACTCCAGGACTGAATCCCAAAGTTTGGAATGACGAACCTTACCACTGAGTCATGTCTGCACCCCTGATTCACGAGCAAGCATTATGTACACTGATTACTGAGATCACGATTCTGATAAAAACGATACAGTACATACGGAGTGGCATTAAAGTAGATGGTGAACAAGCCTTTGAACTCTCACTGCCATACAAAGTGTCATTAGTTATCACTCCACAAGTCAGGAAAAAAAAGAAAAGCCACAATCTTAGCATTAGCTAACCTCAATCCTTTCAGCTACAACACAGATATCTGTTAGAAAGTTTAAAAATATTCCTAACATTATTTTCTGTTCTGCAACAGTCTTGCATGCATTTGTTACAATGTACAACATAAAACATTAAAAGCTCAACTTTATACAGTACATGTGTGTGCTAAATTTTTCACAGGCCATTCTCCTCAGAGTTGATGAACAGTTTTAGTGACAATTCAGTGCCAAATTACTCACAAGAGGCATAATTTCAGACAAGGGAAAGTGCTTTCTTTGTAGATTAGCCTTAAAATTTTCATACATACAGGCTGTAGTTTTTGGCGTGGACAACCATTCACGTTAAGTGGAAGTTACGCAACATCAGTTTGACGCGAACACACCGTCACAGGTGTTGCTACTTACCTTGTGACTTACTTCCCATTGTGTCAAAGAAAGAGAATAAATTTTTGAAAACGCGAGAAGATCAGACACTTATGGTACATTTTAAAACAAACTCAAGCCTGACTCGATTGTGGAATGTCATCTCCATCTAATAAAACCGAAAGCACATACGTATTCACAGACAATGGTTTCACGCACACATAGCCTATCCCGCCAAGGATGCACTGACGCATTTACGTGCAATCCATGGCTTCAGGAAATTATTTTAAAATTCTGACATTCAAGGCAACCCTGACTCCTTCACACCAACTCCACAAAATTGCCCCAGATCTCTGACTCGACATCAATGAAAATGCTGTCGATGAGCTCATGTCACCCAAACTTACGTATGCTCAAAACTGATCCCCTAAAAATGCCCTCCTAAGTTGTATTATGAAGAGCATGTAGACGTCAATGAAAATCTCAAAGTTTTCAATATGTTTTCAATCCCAGAACATTTCAGGACCAAGAGTAGGTTGCGAGGCTTTTCAAAATGGCTGCCAACAGTGAGCCGTTTGGTACGTACAAAGTTCTCTCAGCTAATGTGACAACAAGACAACTTAATCTGATAAGTCGGCGAATTAACGAGATAGGTATCAATATTCAACTGGAAAAAGGACAAAGAAATGGGCAAAAGAGGTGCCACCTAAGTGAACTAAGTTACATGTAGGTCAATGAGGCTCTTCAAAGGGCCGAGCAGCCTGAAGCGGTTGCTAAGTTTTGTTGAGTGCTGCGGAGTTCAAGCGCTGTGTTAATGGTTACGTTCTCGGGGAGAGATTGGCAAAATCGATTTATCGTTCTGCACAATTACACTCCACGTAACAGACATGCGAATGATCGCTTCATTCATGCCAAAATTCGTGGCCTGCATGTTGTATATAGCCCATAATACTCACAGATCACCACTGGCACAAGCCCTTTGGCACTGCGCTTGCTAGTTTTCACCACACAGTGGGATAGGCTATGTAACCTTTCGCATAACCTACCATTCGCGCAGCGAGAGAACAATGTAATCGAACAATGGGTTACATAGGTCTGTTTTCACGTGAACGGCATTTTTTTAATGCAGGTTTTTGAAAAATTACAGCCTGTACCTACATTCGTAAATAAAACAATTAAGAAATTTAAACTTCAATTTAACACATGAAAGTCATGGTCATTTCTTACTGACTAGCCTTGTAAGTTGTAACTCTATATACAGGCATACGAATGAATCACAAACGGCTGAACGCATTCGCCTGAAGAATACACAAAATAATTTTTGTGGGAACAGCAGAAGGTCTCCATCCACCATCAGATTCGTTCGCCTCAAAAAATGTTTTCAATGAAAAAGTAATAAAAAGTGTTTTTGTTCTATATTAATCGTCGAATATGTTATTTATTTACTTAGTGAGTATATGTATTTCAAATATATTAGCAAAATTACTTTGTTCGGTGTTTACATCAAAACGATCTGCCCAAACCTTGTCGGCTGCTCAGTGACGACCTCACACAGTCAGAGTTACTTGTGTCGAACTAATCGCCCTGTGCGAAGACTCAGTCAAGTGGGAAACTGGGTCAATCCATTTTTGGGGCAAAGGGCTGACAAGTGGCGAAGTATGACACTAATTCAGACAAGTGCATTACTTAATTAACAAGTAACTGTGACGAAACGACGTTTATTCCGAACATAAAAGCAAAGAAAATAAAAAGGCGATGTGATGATGTAGTGTGGAAAACAATAATCGGTCGCTGGCAAAAGGCATGGTGAAACTTGATGGACTTGATGGTGTTATTTTAAAATTCTAACATTCATCACAACTCCAACAAATCGCCACAGACCTCCGAACTCAAAGTCGATGGAACTGCTCTCAATGAGGTCTGCACTTGTGTCACACAAATTTACTTGTATTCAAAACTCACGAAAACAAACATTTTTTTCTACCCTTGTTGGTTATATTGTAAAGATTTGTATTACAACCTACGAACAGCAATGAAAATGTCAAAGTTTGCAACAGGTCTTCGAAACTAGAACTGTCTTACATTACAGGATCAAGAGTAGGTCAAGAGACTTTTCAGAATGGCTGCCAATGGTGAGCCATTCGGTGCGTTCAAAATTCTCACAGCTAATGTAAACAAAACACTGTGAGTTAATTAGTTACATCAGTAATGGAAGTAAATTAAGAAGACAGATTCGAGATTCAAATGAAAAATGGCATACAAATGGGCTATGAATGTCAAAATTTTTAAATAACACCCTATGTCCATCTAAATGGACTAGGTGAAACTGTATGCGAGGAAACTTTCAAAAGCTGGTAGTGC
The DNA here is from genome assembly GCA_016165875.1 of Acanthopleura granulata. NCBI lineage: Eukaryota > Metazoa > Mollusca > Polyplacophora > Chitonida > Chitonidae > Acanthopleura > Acanthopleura granulata. The sequence continues at coordinate 12,525,237 of JABBOT010000005.1, read as the reverse complement.
TCAAAAGATTTCATGTATCCTGTGGGTGATGATAGCAAAGATTACAACTTAGTATGCCAACCATGAAGTGAGTATAAGCCGAATCGGCATTGCAGAAGTCTCTCGAGATCACGCTGGTTTGGACAGGGTGGGGCTCTCGCACCCAACAACAACAACACTGTTAACCTCCATGAAATCATGGTAGTTCGCAAGAGCCCCAACCCTGTCTCGTCCAAAGCCAGCGTGATCTCGAGTGACTTCTGCAATGCCAATTCAGCTTATTGGAAAGAAGTGAAAGCCGAGGCTACAAGCCGAAAACAACGCGGAGCATCTGTTGTGAGTTTCAGGCAGTATGTTGACCAAGCTAAATACGCCCACTGCTCGAATTCAGAGAGACATATTTCAAGCTAGACAGCCTGCCAACTTCGTTTGACAATACATCTGCAACAGCAAGTCAATCGCATACATTTTCAAGGCAACCCAATGGGTTACCATAAATTTTCAGTGGTGAGACCTACAATGGGTTACCATAGGTAAATTTGCAAGACCTAATACTGATTACAATAGAAAAATTTCATTCATAGCCCTGTATATATGAATCTGGATTTCTCATGAGACAATGGTATGTCCTTTATTAGAGACACCGGAAACACAATGTCATGTCACTCATAATACAGGCCCATTCTGGGAAAGTCAGATGTGACAGTGGAAACAAGTGCATTTTGGGGTTACAGCGTAAACTCACATCTGCTTGGAAAAAACTGATAATAATAGGCAACACTTACAAATTTCTCACCGTGCATGATTTCATTTACTTTAAAGCATATATTTCACATCACCACAATAAAATGGTACACTTCCTAAACGTTGTGAGGGATACTCTTTTAATACATGTATATATATATATATATGTATATATATATATACACATTGGGTAAAGCATTGTCCCTTTCTTTTAATGTGGAATTATCCCCATGCTGCCATTCAGCTGAAGCTCAGCTTAATGATTTTTTTAATTTCCTTGCTTGATTGGGATTCACTGTCTATATCAGTCATTTCACAGTCTCCTTGAGGCAAGCTGGTCTCCCAAGGCTGTGGTACATGTACATAATAATAGGCAGCACTGCCACACTCGAACATCATGTCCAAGACACCAGGCACAATGCCCCATGATGGTCACATTAGACTGACACTGACAGGACCAGTAACAGGCCTATGCCTCTAATGATGGGCACCAAACAAGTAAAGTAGTGCCAAGGTTACTGAGGTTAAAGTCTAAGATTTAGACTCCAGATCTGTGATCAATGTAATAATCTTTTACATGCAGGTAGCTGCCCTGAAGCATCAGATTTTCTCCTCTCCTCCCCCCCCCCCCCACTCCAAAGTGGAATGGATCCCACCCAGTTTTTAAGGTCATTGTTCTAATCTTTGAAGCTAACAGCAGGCTAATGTGAAGAGTCACTTTGGTTCATAACATGAGCCAAGGTAGATTGTAAACAGACTAGGGCAAAGGTCAGCTCAAATGTGACCTCTGACATTAACCTGCCACACAATATAACAATCCCATCTCCTGTACATGTATACACATCCGTGCAAGAAATATACCAAAATAATATGGCCAAAATAATTTATGAGTATACATATATGTCAAGTTATCCTGACACATGGGTACAATGCCTATATAATGAGTAAGAAAACATGTGAGAACCTAACCAGGAATCCATAAGGCCATACACAATATCATCTGTGTTTGCTGTAACCCAACCGAACCCCAAAACTTGCTAGAGAACAAAATATCCTCACCACCGGATAGATTTTTTTTGAAATCCGCCAACATTCAAGGGAGATAACTTTAGCCAAACTTTGAGGGGGAGTAACTTCCTTGTCTGAGCTATCATGGCCGCCAAAAATCTGGTTACGTTCAAGTTATTCCATAAAGGCTTTGACCACTGTGTACCATGCAACTGTCAAGTGCTGTGGCCTACCGGCTGTTGTCAGCAAAATTTTGAAGAAAAATGAAAATAAAAGGAGCTTCTTACAATCATTTTTATTGGTGATTGTTAGTTTGAATAAACGATAGTCTCAACCATTTTAAACCAAGGGCGTAATATCCTGTTTCTGTTGCTGAACATACTTATATATATATATACATGAACACTTTCCAGCCAGAAGTCCACTAAACTGATTACTTTACGATACCACTCTTCATTATTTGTGAATTGAATTATTTCAATCTTTAAAAGACATATATCTCTGTGGATCAAGAAACCATTGTGACAAATTGAAACTGATCAATTTAGAATTTTAAATTTACAGTTATAAGATCAAAACGGAATTTTAATCCTTGAGTTATCAAAGAACCCCCAACAGAGCCCCCAATTTTATAATGGCTTCAGCTATTATGGTTCTCCCATTTAGCCTGTCAGAGGACCCTCCTGATCCCTATTTTCTGGTAAAGAAAAAGTATCTATTCTGGACATCATAATTTTTAAAAAGGTGATTTTCCCACTGATTAATTTGATCAAAAATTTATCATTTCACTGATACAGGTACACTATTGTGTTGTGGAAACACTGATTAGGGTCACTTGATTAGGGTCACTTGAAAAAGACAGATGCATTCCACAGTGGCAGGAGTTCATATGCCGAGAGAATGTTGACGGGTTTCACCCTATAAACTTCATGCAACGTGACATGGTCTGGCTCTCCTGTTCCGAATGTAAGTGTTTTAAAATAGATAAGACAGCCATGTGAGCCAAGGCCTACATGGGGGCTTACAGTCAACATAGCCATGCACGTGCAATGTACTTGTATGGGGAATGCACTTCTCATGCTTTTTTAATTAAAAAGAAACTAGAAATATTTGATTCTTCATTACAGGAGAAAGAAACAAAAATGATGCCAAACTCAGAGCATCAAAGAGCATCAAAACTTATTTGTAAATATAGTTTTTAACATTTTTGGGGGGCCGGAGGAGGGGGGTTCTTGGTTCAGGAGAACATGGTATTATATGTTTGAATGGTGGGTATTTGCTACCAGCTTTCGGTATTTATCATTGTTACATAATTATGTTCTAAATAAGGATATGATGCGTGTCTAATAAATTTATTCCAATGTAAATTTCTTGTTTATATCCAAACATATGCATTTAATCTGAATTATGATATTATGATCCAAATCCAGGTTAAATACATTTGTTAGCTGCAATTCTACAGCAAAAATATTTTTCAAACATGTGTTACATCCTAATTTATAACATTATTACACAAACTATATATACCAAAAGGTGGTCCCAACAACCCACCATACAAAAATTATTTGCAAGTGTTTTTTTCTCCTTAAAGAAAACTTGAAAAAAATATTCGCACTCTTTCATCACAACACAGTGAAATAAACATAATCTTAAATTTATGACACATTTATTCAATCAAAAGTAATTAAACAGAGCAGATTTCACGGTCCAGGTGAGGTCCCACTTCACCCCTTGATAAAGCCATCATTTCGATAGGATTTTCGTTATACTTCCAAGTATTATTGCCCTCTCTACACGATCCGCAAACTCTAGCAACAACGACAGTGATTTCTTTCAATGAAAGCAAAAGGATAAAAGGCTATCTGCTACTCATTGACATGTTAGACAAATGTTTATTTCAAATAACATAAGGGAGTTAAATGTACCTTCATGTTTATCCGAAGTGTTGCGGTATGCATTTTTTCATGTCCATACTGAAAATACAACATCTTTTAGGCTCAGTGTTTACATGGCCAGAAACTTTATGGAATACAGTATATAAGTATATCCAGACTTTTCTTAGTTTTGTGCTTTTTGACCATTTCACCTAAAGTACGTGACAAAAGTTTTTATTTGCTTCTTGCATTAATGAATGAATGTGTCAACTAAACATAACATTTCTATCCTAAGTCCAGTTAACTAAAATATCAAATGTGCAATCTTGTTGCTTCCCTGTTGTAAGAAAATGAACATATCTCAACTACACTGAGATGTATTTCTGATGTGATTAAATTAATGTTTAAGCTCAAAGCACTGCTCAACCTTAAGAATAAAATAATCAGTGGAGGCCTGGAATTCTGTCACAAGAAGATGTTACTTGTTCTATAGTTCCACTACTGCAGAGTACATGTCTTTCTGTTAAGTCCTTCCTGATGGGTCCTGCATTATGTCCCCCTGCCCATCAAAAGATGGGTAAAAAAAATTTCAACAAGAAAAAAAAAGATCCCACCTACCTACCCAGTTTTTTGCAGAGGTGTTACACAAAATCTTTTTTTTTTTTATGAATGGCCTAACCAATATTTCACAAATCTAAGAATAATTCATTGTTAAGGTCAGTTAAATCTCAAACGATAAAACTGCTAAATATTTATTTTTCAAGAATCAGCATGACAAAGAAACAGCACTTGTACCATATTGATAATACAGGAGCCCACTCTGTTATAAGAAAGATAACCAAAGGTTCATGTCAAGCTGGCTGGCAGCCCCAAAAGTGGATCAATAATCTCAGAAAGCACTTAACTTTTCCAGTATTGACTATGACACACTGACACACTGAGCCACCACAATTTCTCCTGGAAACAAACTTTGTGTCAAATGGACAGATACTTTAAACGTGCAACCCACAAAGAACTTGGTCTTCATTATTTTTTGGCTTTTTGCTAATGATTGAAACGAAAATAAAGACTGATGTGCTCAGGTGGACTCTTTGAACTATGTTCAAAGCACTGTCGAAAATGCAGTGATATCACAGTTTCCTTTTTGGCTTCTAAACATGCTTCAATCATCAATATGGTTCCAAAAGTTCACCGTAGCACCTCAATCTTTATATCCATTGAAATCATTGTGAAAAAAAAAAACTAATCATGACCATATTTGGAATCAGCACGAAATTGCCTTTAAGATGATGTGTACTTTGTTTAAATGTGTTCCATTCTTTTAATTTATAATGAAGCAATCCAGTCTGTCATTCATACATTGTATTTCGCACTGATTTAAATGCATCTAAAGGGTTCCAACAATAAAGATAATTCAAGAAAACTTCATCAGCGAGCAAGACTAACAAGCAGCTGGTTGGAAAAATCCCTTGTACAAGGGCTAATACAATGGTGGCACAGCATGGTAAGGCATGAATCAGCAGAGAGTTAAAATACTACTGCGTGTGATGGGAACAGGTCAAAGTGCTCTGCACCTAAACAAAAGCTGCATCTCTTCATTCGGACCTCTCACATCTGTGTTAGTTGGGCCATTTCTTTGTTGTTGATGACACAACTCCAGGTAGTTGGTAGGGAAATATTTTTTTTATTCTTGCTAATGAAATAGATGACGATTTTAAAGAAATTAACAGGGAGAGAAAAACAGAAACACAAATTCCACCTAATGCCCAGTAAAAAAATTACACGTCCCAGAATGGATTTGAACTCTCCTGGAGCCAGCTGTTTTTGAAAGCAAACACCTCAATCAATTGGCCACAACCTGCTCCCTGAGATGTTTTTGAGCCAGATAATGTAAGCACTCAGCCATCATGGTCAGGTAAATGTATACATTACACCTCTGTTAAACACACTCTCTCCATTGTATATGTACTTTTTCCTTAAATTGCATGCACACACAAGAATCATGCAACAATTGTGTTGTAAATAGTTCTTGATTAGCAGACATAAGCCATTCCTTCCATAGATCTGCCCTTAGGCGAGGTGTTCTGTTAATCATAGAAGTTCAAACAATGCTAGGAATTCATGAAGCCACATTAGAACTGCACATGAACGTGATTTCTCAACTGTGGAATCCCTGTATGTAAACTCAAAGATAAAACTGAACCTTTGTGCACGCCAATGTAAAATCTATTAATATTTGTGAGATTTTATGTAACCCAGCTCACAAAAAAAAAAGCAAATGTCAATCTCAATTTCAGGACTCAATACTGCATGCATTTGGTGAGACTGAAATTGTAAACTTTTTTCCATGGAAATAATAGGTAACTTTGTTATAGGCCTACAGAATTATCCATTCTAATTACAAATAGAAACTAAACCAATTATTTCATAAAAGAGCTTATGCTTTTATCTTGATATAGCTAATATAACCCCAAATATGAAAAGTTTTCACTTGCATGAACTGTTGTTAGGCGAATAAAACATAACAGAAACTTGTCACAAATACATCTTGGATGTAGATAAATATACTCTAGTATACTTATATCTACATTACAAATTAACTTTAGAGCACTATACATGTAGGTTATATGCAAATTAGCAAAACTGATATCTAAAATTAGGACAAAAATCTCCTAATCTATTGAAGCTTTCAAAACATAGTACGTCTGAAGTGAAATATGTAGCAAGGACATACAGTATATCCAGTACTGACCCTTTTCTTATCCTCAAACACTGAATACATGGGATTGAAATGTTATTACTTTGCTTCTGCAATTTTTTGCAACAATGTTGACAACACTGCACCAACAAATGCCACCCTATGACAAAGTGTGCAAATATTTGGGCTTTCACTAATATTCACTTTGTAAACAATAAGCACTTGTCACAACGAAACATCAACAGAACAACAACGTGTTTCACTGCATTACAAGTTGCTTCTCTTTGGCTGACACACTATCCTCTTTATCTTACTGTGTAGGTGAATAAAACTGTAAGACATTAGATATAATAATTCTAAACTCTTCAACAAAATCTGCTGACTTGAGCAATTGTGATCTTCAGGTGTAATGTTAGAAGATGACACACACATATTTCTGTACATGTGAATATATCAAATGTCAAGAATAAACGGACACACCCACTGAGCCTCACGTATAGTCTGTGATGGATCACTTTAACCTGCCAGGTTCTATGCAATCTACTTCACACAACTGTGTTAAGTAGAATGGCTGAATCATGGCTTTATGTCTTTCTTAAAGAAAGCAAACCATGATGTAAAATAAAACTAAGGCCTTAGGCCAGAAAATTCAACATTACAGTTAACATATTGAAGAATTTCAAATTAAAACTACATTTAGAAGTGTATATAAACACAAGGATTTGCCTCGATGTAGCAAGATCTGCAAAGTAATTACACAAATGTACAACCAGTATTCGTTTCTCTTTTTCTTTTTTCTAAACTATCTGAATTTTCTGAGTGTTACTGTTGCCTAGACTTGCACCTGTCTCAGTTGCAGACTGATGTGTTTGTAGAATTTGTGGTTTCTACTGCACATGTATGTTTTTTGCTTTTTCCTTTTTTTTTCTTGGTATTTTATGCCTTACTCGAGAATATTTCACTTACACGATGGGTGGCCAGCTTTACTTGTATTTGGTCTATATGCAGCTATACTGTGAATGACCTAACTGACTCACTCCCACCCCTTCCAAAAACTCAACAGGCCTAGAGGCAAATAAATGCCGTGATATGTTACATCTGATGCAGAAATTTACACTTCCCAGTAGAATATCACTCTACCTTCCAAATAAACCTTAAAACACCATTCTCAGATCAACAGAACTCTAAAGAATCTGGTAAAGTAAGCAACTTGGCAATGGTGGAAATTTTATGTCATTTACAGTATGCATGGAAACGTCACCTCTAGTAAACCTATGTGTATATGTGTAGAACAAGTAATATGACTCCCTCCTTGTCATAAGTGATATTTCATAAAATAACTTATAAATATAATTTTCCCCCCTCCTCAGCAACCTTTCCTCTCCTTCCTCTAGTGTATTCAAAATCCAACATCTAAAACGTTTTCCACCCCAACTTCCCACCTCAACCCTGAATTCTGTAGGCCCCACTATGTGCATTCCCACGCCCCCAACACCTCCAGCTGCCCCTCCCGCGGTGTCCCTCTTTCAGCCGAGTTTGACCTGTGACAAACTTACCTCAAAGGCCCACGTGCAGGGGATGCCTGCGAACCTTCGGACACAGCGGCCCACTTCGACATCTTCGTGTGTGGAGTAGAAATGTTCCAGACAATAGTCAGTGTGTTCTGCCACACGCGTTAGCGTCTGTCGACTAAACACAATCCCCGGCCCCCCCATACAAAAGTTTTCGTCCACATCTAAACTGAGCCGGCCTATTTCCTCTTTCATTCCGATGCCAGCTTGGCCTATAAACTGCGGTTTGGAACTGTTGACAGATCGCAGAAACTTCTCTAACTTATCCCCTCGTATGTAAATATCATCGTCTGCCCGAACAAACCACTCGTATTTGTCGATGAAATGATCGTGCATGTACTTCAGCATCATGAAGGACTTTTTCTGGGGCGGGTAAGCATCGTCCACGCCGGCCAAGGCAACCAGCGGCAATCCCGCGTCGCTCTTTGATCCTTCACTTGAGAAAAATATCACTCTCCCCGGGATAGTTTTTGTCCAAGTTCTGAATCCGGCCAGGGCGCGTGTAGTGAGATATTTCTGTGCTGTCATGACTCCGATGAGAATAAAACCTTTGGTAGAGTGGTCAATTTTAGTCGTACTTTCATCGCGGGGGGTGTTTCCCTCCATATCTGATTGTAATGGTGGACTGGCTTCATTTTCGGAAGAAAGTTCCTCTTCAAAATCTTGCGTAGCTTTCCGTTTAGCCGACGACAAGGGCAGCCAGTTGATTTTCTTGCCGATACAGCACTCGGGCAGTCCCATTCCGCAGGGTAAGAAGAGCTTTTTCGTGAGAACGGCCACAAAGATGCCGAGCAACATCCCGAGTGCCACGTACACGCAAAATCTGCAGTTGTTCTTATGGCCGTGTTTTTTCTTGGCCATTGCCATGCTCGTGTAGTCCATGCCATCAAGTACCAGAAATAAGGACTTAGCCGTCACAAAATCCGCCACACTCGGCCTTGCAAACCCAACGCATTGCTTCATTCACCTGTAAACCTAATACAACAAACCCCAGGGAAACTTGTTGCTTCTTCGGGTGAAGTGAAAAAGACGCTGTCCAGAGATGGAATCCCAAACAAGCGGCAGAGACGGCAGCGAAGTTGAGGAGGCTGGCTCTGTATTCGAAGCCCGGGGAAGACAGCGTGTTGTACGGGCGGAAAACTCGCCTCTTACTTGCCGTGCACTGCGCGCCGCCGAACTGCCCCCAAGCGCCTTCTTCGCAATTTTACATCCATATATGTCGAAGATTCTAGTTATTGTTCATCCTACCGTCAGCTCGCTGTCATCTGTCAAGCCCCTTAAACTGCAGCATCGTTGAGCTGAGCTTTCTGACACACTTTCTCTCTCGGCCGACACTCTGTGAATGAACGCGGTGTCACGCTCGGCTGGATTTTTCACCGGGTTCTACTAAAATCAGGACCGATGATTGTATATGGAAAACGGACTATAGATCCGCTACACGCGTTCCTCTGTACTTAGGATATTTTTCAGATTACCGGTACAACCAAATACAAGGACTTGAAAAGAAACTATATATATTATCATAGTGCACATCTCAACATTATTTTATCTTGTTAGTTATAGTTGAGAATCTACACATGTAGTATGCCTATATGCATATCCTCGACATTATACTTACTGTACATATAATACAGCAAGTATAATATCCTCTCAATCGGCAAGTGGTTAGAGCGTCCGCCTTGAGGTCGGAGGTTTGGGTCAGATCACACCAATGGTTTTGAAAACGGTACTTGTCTGCTTGGTCAGTGTAATGTATGTGACTGCAGGGCGTGGTATCATGCCTGGTGCCTTCGGCGTGACGGCAGCACTTTGAACTCGCCCTGCCACAAGAAGACATGGTATATACATGTGCATAATACGGACTGAAAACCTGCTAAATATGACGCAAAGCCTAAGCATGCAAACGTACACACATACATAAAATACTAATTATAACATGACTTTTCAAATTTAAATTAAAGCTTACTGTACATAAAATGACTTGATTGAGCGCAATAATTTTTTTTTTTAATTTTTATTTAAATCTTATGAAAACAAGCAAACAAACAATAACGCAAGTGTATATAGTAAAGGTGCTGGTGTGCATGTATGGAAATACTGCACATGATATCGCCTTTTTTTCTGTCCTGTACATATAATGCATTGTGTGACCATATTGCATTTATTGTTTCTGGATGATGTTTGTTAACCGGGCGGATGGCTCAGTCGAGCACGATATTAAACACATATCAAGTTATAATTAAATCACTGCTTTCGAACTCACGACTTACACTGAAGAACATAAAATGCACAGAATCAGATTTGTTAAGTATATTGGAGCCTTTAATAAACTGACAAATATATACAGTGTATGTATAAAAAGCGCATGCGTGGATTCGGCAACACGAGGATGGTGACCACGTGTTGGAAACACCCATTATGACTAAAGAGCTTCCATTTATCTCCCGCCCAATGTGAACGTGCGGCACACAGTGTGAATCTTATCTTAACGACATATACGGATATTTATTTAAGCTAAGCGTAATTTAAAGGGCATGGACAAAAACTGCCATTGTTGTTGCTCAGTTTTGATGTAAGCTGCATGGATATCTTATCTCATTTCCTGTGTGTACTAAACGTCCCAAACACTTATTATCTTATACGAATAAACTCCCAGTGTGTTTTAATATCTTATCAAAATATTGTTACGGCCATATCCTGGTGTCGATTCTGTTTTCAATAACAACCTTAACCACTGTTATCCGGTCCCAGCTGCCGAACCGGGTCTACGTGTATTTGTTTGTTTAAGAATACAGGGACAACCATGGTACACACATTGCGGCGTGACACATCCACAATAACGGAAATTGAGAAGTGCTTATTCAAAACTATTGCCATACATGCATTTGGTATAAAAAGGAGAGACCTCGGTTTTGACCAACACTAACTGTGGCAAGTGTGAAATTACCATATATATTTTGAAAACTCTCAGCAGAGACGGTAAAATTGTATCTGTTACCAGTACCGTAATGGTTTAAATACAAAGTATGATGTTATATTATAGTCATTAGTTTCCGTTTATCATAGTTTATATACTTCACTAAGTTCAGCTGTAGTAAGTCAATATTGTGTATATACATTGATGCCTGACGTAAAACGTTAATCATGTCGCTGTGAGTTCAAGTCCAGCTCATGCTGGCTTCCTCTCCGACCCGTACGTGGGATGGCCGGACAGGAAGTTGCGGATGGTCGTGGGTTTCCTCCAGGCCCTGCCCGGTTTCCTCCCACCATAATGCTGGTCTTCGTCGTATAAGTGAAATATACTTGACTATGGCGTAAAACACCAACCAAATAAATAAGTAAGTAGACCAAAACGTTAATCTCGGGGTAACCGCGATCGCTCCCGGGACAATACACGAGGACACTTGAAAACCTTAATCCAGCTCTCGTAATATTTCCACTGCGGCTTTCAAGTGAAAGAAAGCTGTTTATAATAATATGACGTAAAGTTCAGCAAATGGACAACCATTCTTGATGTACCACAAACATCAATTTATGCCTTCAGGGCTGGCTCCGGCATCTTTGGTGGGTGATTCGAGATCAGTTCAAGTATTCGTTCGACCAATGAAGTACCAGAGAGAAGGAGATGTTGTGACCAATCAGAATATATATATATACGTATATCCCTCTTAAATGTGTACCACAGACTTTAGCAAGATAATTAATTGGATGTTGTTGTGACCAATCAGAATATATATATATACGTATATCCCTCTTAAATGTGTACCACATACGTTAGCAAGATAATTAATTGGATGTTGTTGTGACCAATCAGAATATATATATATATATACGTATATCCCGCTTAAATGTGTACCACATACTTTAGCAAGATAATTAATTGGATGTTGTTGTGACCAATCAGAATATATATACGTATATCCCTCTTAAATGTGTACCACAGACTTTAGCAAGATAATTAATTGGATGTTGTTGTGACCAATCAGAATATATATATACGTATATCCCTCTTAAATGTGTACCACATACTTTAGCAAGATAATTAATTGGATGTTGCGCTCAGAGATTTCATTGCTTAAGGTTAATCTGTAAACTAGGTCGTTATATACCTAGATGGAGTGTCCATTTCAATCAACGATCCTCTTGCAGAGAAGCGAAAGAGATCCGTGGACATTGTGAATGAGATGGTCAACTTAAAACCGTATATGCATCAAAACACTTTTACTGCTGATTGCAGATTTTTTTTGTAACAGAGAGACGAATGCATTGAAATGCTTGGACCAGTGATTCTGTAGTGGGTTTCATAAACTAAATATGAGCCGCTTAGAAACTCTGACGTCACAGAAATGAAGACTTTCCAACTCCACACACTGCTTTCAGTTAATGTTAGAATAGCTCTTACCCACTGATAAAAGATTACTCAACTAATGTTCATTAAAATTTCACCTGCAGGTGCATGAATATAAGGGAAATAAGAGCTCAATCTGTATGCCCAAACAAATGAATTCATGTATATATATGATAGATGACAAGTAAATATTGGTAATCTACATACATCTATACCATAACGGGCTCGGAGAGACTGCGCACATCATCATCTTTGTATCGATCTACAAAAAAAATCTAAAAACTAAATCAGAACATGCAGGCCTATACATAACAACTATATAGAGTTGTATAGATAAAGTTACAAGGCTCATGGGAAAAACAGTTGGAGTTAGGCCTAGAATCGCCACACAGCGTTCTGGCTGTGTATGTAATATAAAGTAGAAATGGCAATATCGTTACCATACAAGCAATCACAGTAATGGGCGTATATGTGAGCTGCTCTGTATATATGTATCTACCTCCCAAATTGAAACTGTGTACACATGGAAAACAAGTGGCGTTGTGTAGGCGACGTAATATCAATGCATACAGTATAAATACACCGTGTATATACATATATGTATTATGGCGTAGACCCCCAGCATGTGTAGCCTATCAATAGGCGAAATGGCAATCTGGTAGCCACCACCAGGGCTAAAATGGACAAATGTATGTCGCGACATATCATGTGACACATCCATCTATCCACCAAAAATTTACATGGATAACAAATGGAAATACAGTGTATGTATCGTAGCTCCGGCAGTTGTACGAGTGTTTAGCAATACTAACAGACTCTTGTAAAAAACAATCTCTGTATAATACGCACTCCGCACGTGTAAAGCGACGGGCGTATAAAGCTGTCATGTTCCAGAAATCCCAATATATTTAATTAATTTATTTTATTGGTGTTTTGCGCTGTCCTCAAGAATATTTCACTCATACGATGGCGGCTTGCATTATCGTGGGAGGAAACCGGACAGAGGCCGAGGGGAATCCGGCGGGCCCTGCTATGCATTCATGTACGATCGGAGAGAAAGACCCCATATATATATATATATATATGTATGTATAGTTAGAAAACAAATCACCGCCCACTATGCACTAATGCCTTGCTCGGGGCTGGGGCCGAACAACAACTCGTGTATACCAGCGATTGAAACAAACGTTAAATAACCACTCAGTCAGAAGTCACGACCCTCTCTCCATGGAGGGGTGCGTGCGGAATCATCTTACATGCACTTACAACCACAATACGGATGAGAATAATTACACAGTCTCATACCCCTTGTAAGAAGTGTGTACAAATTTGCACATCTAGAATGTATGTGTATCAGTGGTACACAAATAGCGTAGGCCATATAACTGATACACACGTCACTGTGGATGTGTTAAACAGATTACACAAATTGTGTACTGCTGGCACACACAAATTATGTGGATGTGCATTTTTGCCACAATAATGTGTACCACTTACATGATTCAGCCTGTTAAATGTACTGCATAGCTGCATGCGCGACTTTAATCCAAGTAACTGATTGTCATATAGTTTGGCAAATGGCATGTGGTTTACGATACGGACACTCCGGTTTCCTCCTGCATTAAAGCTGACATACGTGAGCGATGGGCGTAGGATTTATTCAGAAATATTCACAGATATATATATAGGGCGTTAAACACAATACAGTAAGTGAAATGAATATTAATATAAGCGCACACGACTGAACAACCATCGATCACCTGCCTTTTTCTGTCATCAGCCTTTATAACTGCATCATCAAGAGAATCTTCCGTTAAATCCGTTATTCGAGGGATCGAATTGGTCTAAAGGATTAATCCGTTCCTGATATGGGTTAATTCATTATCAGGAACGGTTTAAAATTCGTTACCAGGATTCTAACTTGTTAGCTCAACGGAAAGACAATCCGCCATCCCTCAAATAACGGAAGATTTTTTTGAGGGTAGGGCATCATGATCAGGCATTTTGAATTCAAATGAAGAAAGGATGCGTGTGCACAGTCTAAACATGAAGTTGTATGTGTTGAGTTTTCGAACACTCCCACAGCTTTAATTGTTGGGTTTTGGGGGAAATGCACATGCCCACGGTTTCCCGCAGTAAGTTAATGGATGTACATGTAAGTATGTCGTCCACAATTAAAGTTAAGGTCTGGTCATACCAAAGATTTTAAAAATTGTAGTTGATTATTGATGCCTCGCTTGGCGCTCAGCACTGAGAGGTTATAGAGCAGGGAAATAGGACCGGTCGGCCCGGGTGTCATGTCTGGTGTCTTCAACATCACGATGTGCTACGCAGCGGCGAGAGCATGGACTCGCCCTGCCACAAGAAGGCACAGTATACATACATTCTGGAGACTTCTCGTCGTCTTATACAGTGTATCCATGCTTGTACGACCTCCGTTTTTGGGTGAAGAAAAAAAAAAGAAAGACACGAAAGTAAAGAAAGAATGAAAGAAAAAGATAAGAAAACAAATAAAATTTAAAAAAAAAAAAAAAAAAAAAAACCATCCTAGTATTAAAAATAACAAAAAAGGGACTAGTCGGCAGCTTATCCCGGTTCCCTGTTATAATATTAATCACAAGAAATCACCCAGAAAGGCGTCTCCGGATATTTGAATTACCAGAGTTTTCGCGGTGCCTGAGAGGCCCCCTGAACCCTTGCCTTATATATGGCATGAGCTAGTCATTCAGCTACTCCTTCATGAAAACAGGAAAACAAACAAGAAAAAAAAAGAAAAGAACTAACACAAAAAGGTTTAATTGAACCCGGTTTCTTTTAAGAGTTCTCCCGATATCTGAAATCGCAGAGCTCCCTGGACCTTCGCCTAGAGCGCTGGGAAGCGTGTGGTAGTTTTACTATTTCACCCCCTATCTGGCTTGCCTGGGGATCAAAAAAATGGCCCTTTTTCTGGCTAAAAAGTGGCCACGGTCCGTCTCCAGCCATCTGTCATTACATGAGATATCTCGGAGCTTCCGTGGCGTAGGCGGCCCCTGGAATGATGGGCTCGGCTAATCTAGAAATTTCCTGGCCACGCCTATATGATATAACTGAAAGATTGTACGTAAAGACTACCACGTAAAAACTACAAGCATATACATTAATGTTGATTGCATAGCTATCACGGAAAGACATCCATACACGCAAGCCATGTATATAGTTACAATTTGTTTGCTTCATCTTTATGGAATTGGACGTGGATATATTCACGAAAACCAAAATCGAATTTTATAAACATTTTACACATTTGACAAAGTAATGTAATTTCTTGTGACCCATGCCAGGCATGTTTTCTCAAGCCGCGTCCACTTGGAGGATTAGATCCTTCGGGGATTATATTTACCCGATGCTTGGGGATGCTTCCTGTTAACGTTTGTCTGTAAATTGTACATCAGTTCCTGTGCAGAACTCTGGCCGAGCCGCCATTGTAGATATTCTATATATGCGTTAACAAAAACAAGTGTACACACATAAGTTGATTGATATATTAACATTTTGACTGGAAGCGGAACAATTCTTGACTAAAATCAATTTGTAAACCAATTAATGACAACATTTAACGTCAAATTTGCACGAGGGTCTTCCAGGTATTTCGCTCATTTTCTCCCATTCTGTTTCTGGGGCACACAGTCGCATGGTTAAACACTTTAATTTCTCGTTTCTTTTCGAAGATTAAGCTTTAAAATGCAGATATGTGCATGTATGCATAGTTGAATACTTAAATTAAAAAACTGTTCCACAAATTTTTGACATCTTTTCTAGTTTTAAGCATATTTTTAAAAGTATATCCAAGCTTACAAAACGTTTGTAGCTTTTGAAAGTTTTAAGCTTAAGTCGATCATTACTGGTAAAAATCCAAAATGAGTATTAACAATACCTGGAACAAAGCATGTTGGTAGTTTAAATTGTGAGCAATGGATCTGTGGGGAAAAAATTTAGAATTTGTTGAAAGTTATGGGGAAAATGAGCATTTGGAAAAACAAAAACATTTTGCTGTTTTAGAAGTTTTATCCCTTTTCATTGTCACTCCCACAAAAGTCATATAAAGTTTAAAGGCATTTCCTAAACCAGTAGTGTTTTGGTTTTCAGAGCCGCTCAGCTTTCTTCTTGGCACTTAAAAATAGTTTCAAGCTCCACTTTGCATGTGGTCACTCCAGCAATTAGATTAGACTGCACTCCTCACGACAAAGTATGGTGATAGCTCGCAGAACAACTCTGTCGAAGAACGACCCGAATGCGGGCGCTATAGTTGAAGTCATTTCCTACAACTTCCAGTCAGAGACGGAAGATATGCATTATCCATAAAATATACTGGGACTATTAACACATGCCAGAAAAATGAGGTTAAAAAAGAAAGAAGATTTGGCCATATCCCTCAGGATTATAATCTTCGTTTTACCTTTTTTTTTTGAATATCCTTTAAGATAAGCATATTTTTCTGAAGTCTTTAAGCGGTTCATGTACGTCTGGGTGCTTCCCTTGTGTTTCTTGCTCCCATTTTGTTTAAAAAAAAATTCCACTGTATAAATTAGGGCTAATTTTTCTAGGACATGAATTATTTGTATGTTGGCAACAGTGCCGGTGTTTGTATATAGAGCCACGTTAAAATGCCATCGCTGCATGCTGACAGCGACGGTTAACCCCAATCGAACAAAAATTACAAAATGTTTTTGCTTTTTGTTCGATCAGTGCAATTAATACTACATGTAGCATATACTAAAATGAAAACCACAGTGAATTTAGAGTAATTGTAGACCGGTATCGTATAGTAAATCACATACAAATTGCATTTTATTACCCAACTCTGCTTAATCTATGCCGGGGGAGGAGGGGGTGTAGGTTGCTACTGTTTTATGCATTTACATAAACTGTTAGAATAAAATCCTATCTGAGGTAAACTGAGGTAAACTGACAACAAAGGTGCACAAATTTTTTTTTTGTTTTTTTTTTTTTTTGGGGGGGGGGGGGCAAATCCGTAAATAACTCTTTGTATAAAGTAGCTGACAGACACCTGCATGACAATGGTGATGAAAAAAATACCTGAACCTGGATCTAGACGCGGTTCACCATCAAAATTTAATGCATAGGTACTGGGCACAAAGATAACTTTGCACAAAATTCCATCCAAATCCGTTTTTACCTTTCTTCTTAAAGTTAGTGATAGGCCGATGGGCGGACATCAGACTGGCAGGCAAACTGACAGACAACGGCAGAATCATAACGTCATTTGGTTGAAGTAGCCAGGTTCCAAAGGCGTAAACCTCCGTCACAAAGGAGCAAAACCCTGCATTTCTGTAGTACGTGAGCATTTGAATAGAGAATAATCGTTTAAGAAAGCCATGCTGCCTGTGCACGCACAAAATTTCCTTGGGAAGTCAACCTACTTACAGACAAACAAAGACCTATAAAACGCCCGCAAAAACATTACGACTTTGGCAGAGGTATTAAATAAAACAAAATTAGCTCAGAATAGATTCTAGAGACACGGTCACATATATCCACATATATGTAAGAATACCAACGTTATTTCAATTGGGCTATACATTTTGATTCATGGTTAATGGGAGATAACTCTTACGGACATCGGCATGTGAACTGGAGAAGTAACGAGCCTGTTTAAAATGCAATGCAGATTTTATTATTTTATTTTTATTCACTTAGTTCAATAACTTAGCTTTTTTAAAATTTAAATTAGTAATATTTTCGATGTGCCTTAAAAACTGGTGGGCAGCGGGAATTCGGCCCGAATCAGTACGGAGCAGCACGAGTTGTCAGTCAAAATGGCGGCTTATGTTTGGGCTGTCGGAGATGAGTTAGAAATTTTACGAAATATTCCATTCCGTTGAGGTTCCTGTGTACAATAACGATAAATAATTGTTCCTGGAAGTCGACTTCCACATGTGCACACAGTGATTGCAGCTAAGGTTACCAGATTTACCATTTACAACTCAAAACCTGGTCAGTAGAAAGCGAGTGATCGAACAGTTCTCTGACAACATGGCGTCTACATTGAACGAGGAAAGTGTGGAGAAGAAGCTGCAGAATGTCACGAACACCCAAGACAGCATCCAGACATTGTCATTGTGGATAATTCATCACAAAGCTCATCACAAGAAAATTGTCAGGCTGTGGTTCAAAGTTTTACGCAAAGGTGAGTACCAGTATCTAAAGTAAACCTCTAGTTCGAATGCACTGCATGGACTTCTGTTGACAGGTGACAATAGGGATGGTCATCCACTTTTTTGTTTGATGTCAAGAAGATTCATAAATGAGTTTGAAAGACTCCAAATTTATCATCAAAGTATGTCACAAATCTGAAACGGCTTTGCATGGGCCATTGCGCCGATGTTCCAGTCAAAAGTCTGCGAAACACCATGTCAATCCTGTCACAGCTATCCATGGACACACACAGCAGCGTGCACAAAAATCAAGTAAATTTTAAAAAAATGAAGTGAATAGTGTCAAATATAAGCTACATACTTCAAGAATGGAATACGAGGAATATGTAGAGACGTACACTGTTGTTCAAAACTTACAGATCAGTGCATACTTTCTCGATTAAGTCACTGTAAACATCAACAGAATCTCAGAATGGGACTGAGTGACCATTGAAACCGGTTAGCCAGAGGTCAAGGTTGTTTGCGAGAGAGGAGCTAATTTGCACCAAATAAATACATTGACAGCCACTTCAGCGTATGAAGTAGAAAATGAATTGGTTGCTCGGGGACCTCATTCTGTTTATAAACCGACTAGGCATCGGAACCGTCTCACGAGATTAATGCTTGGGCGAGGCATGAGTGGGTGCTCTCGCAAACTAACGCAAAGGCTAAAGAGATGTGATTTCAGGTTGTCACTGTACCTTAGAATGTTGTTGTAGTGACCTATCAAACACCCATAAGTAGTCCTAAGTACCCATAAGGACCAGTTTGATGAAAAAATACTGTCGGAAAGACGTTAAATTTATTTTACAAATCATTAAAAATCATGTATGTTTTAAGTTTCTGCATTATTTTTTGCACAGCCAAAGTTCCCCAGAGACTGACCCTGTTTTATCTGTGCAATGATGTAGTCCAGCATGGCAGAAAGAAAGCAACAGTTTATCTGGAAAGTTTTAAAAATGTACTAAAGGATGCTGTTATGTTTGTACGGTAAGTTTAATGAAACTTTAAGAAAGCCCTTTTCTATATTTTCTTTTGTTTAGGAATGCATGTAGTCAGTTGATCCTTAATCATAGCTATTATTCCAGTATTCTGTGTATTGTGTGTGTCACATGGGTTTAAAGAGTTTATCCCAGTTTCACAATCTTCTTCTGTAACTAATGACAGCTTTAACCGAAAGAATATGTCCAACCACAAATTATTTCATCCTCAAACTCTTAAAAAGGCAGTTTGAGTTTTTCTTGACTTTTTCTTTGATGAAGACCTTGATAGAAATAAAGATAATGTGGGAGTAAAGATTTGGTGCTGGGTAAAATGAAGGCTGCCGTCCTTGCATTAAATGTGAATTTCACTCTCACAGCGGGAAGATAGTGGCAAATGGAATCTCGAGTGATGGTGTTAAAACAGAAATGCATGCAGCCATACACCCTTTTATGCTTAGTTTTCTGCAGTAAGGAGCAGTGATCCTAATATTTAAACATATTACACACAGCAAGAGATAAAAACAGAGACCAGTCATGCTGTCACAGGAAGTTATTGAATATTGACGCAGGACTATATGGTTAAAGCGGTTTTTAAAGCAGACGACAAATGGTAGACTTGTGCAAACCTGTTGAAACTCTTCTGTGATATGGCTGGCAACAAGCTTACTGTCTCACTATTCTGACTCTAGGTGTAGCATTGTATACCATGCTCTCCCATTCATGGAACAACTTGACTTAAAACATCCCAGGTCCTGGGATTCCCCAGGGCTCTCTCCAGTTTCCTCCAACCATAATGCTGGCTGTCATCGTATAAGTGAAGTTTTCTTGAGTACAGCATGAAACACCACAACAAATAAATAAATGAATAAAAGATCCCAGTCCCTCCTCAATCAAGCATGATTCTTTTAATTTGAGTGCAGTCATGAAGAAACCGACACAGCCCAGAATTACTCAGATTGCAAATTGATATTGTTTCCAACTTTGGCAAGATAAGTTGTGAAGGTGACATGAACTGACAGTTTCAGTGCACACAAGGTTTTTGCCAAAAAATGCAATGAGTTCTGCTTGTATGTAAGATCTGGAAATTATCTTTACTTGGCATTCATTAAATTATCTCTACTTGGCATACATGTAGTTATCTCCCTTGACCTTTCCTGGGTACGAAAGAAAGGCGGTACATATATTTTATATACCTGATATCAGAGTTGTTTGGCCAATATTTATATTAATCACAGTGTTTTCATCACAAGGCAGCTGTTTTTAAGTATTCAGAATCAAACTTGCCTAAACTTGACAAATTGTTTAAGATTCTCTTTTACTGATCAATAATTAGAGAATAAAGCTATGCAAATTGCAAGGTGTGGGGTAAAGAAAAATGGGTAAGCTAAGCAGCCTGACGTCTGTTCAAAACCTGCTTTTATAACTCTAGTTTTATTACTGCCCGGGTTTTACATTTTAGGTACAGATGGTAAATTTAGGGACATCTTTGACAGGGCAGATGCGCCACTTATGCAAGATTTCTACATCAAAGCCAGCCCCACAACAAAGAATTTCATTCCCTTTAACTTGTGTTTGTACAGAGATACATCAATTCGTCAGTCAATTCTGAGGATATTCACTATCTGGGAACAGAGAAATGTGTTCAGGGGACCATTTCTGGAAGAGCTGCGCTCCTTGGTCAGCACAGAGAAGTCTGCCTCGCCACCAGATGAGAAGGAAAAGGAGAAAGAGAAGGCAAAAGTTAAAGTCGCAGGTATGTCATCAATGAACCTTATTCAATCATCAGAATAGGAACATCTGAAATAAAAATGTATAATTTTGCATCATTAGCATTGTAACTGAAAGAAGAATATATATACGGTGATGTGCAAAAGTATTGGATACAATGCAGTTTTAGGTATTTATAGCATAACATTTTTTGTTTTGGGTTGAAATAATACATGCCTTTACATTTACAGGTGTATAAATCGAAAAAATCTTAGTTACAAACATTTTATTAGCAAAAATACAAAAATAATCAACTCAAAAGTATTGAATGCGTTTACTTAATATTTTGTTGCATGGCCTCTATTCCATTTAACTGCTTCTAACCCCTTTCCATAGTTGATTGTGAAGCTTTTTCAAAAATCCGCTGGAATCTTAGTCCATTCTTCCTTGCAGAAATCGACCAACTGCTTGATATTTTGTGGACTTCTTGCATGAATCTGCACCTTTAAATCCCTCCACAAATTCTCAGTCGGATTGAGGTGAAGAGATTGACTAGGCCAGGTCATGACGTTTATCTCATTGTCTTCTAACCATTTTTTAGTTGTCTTTGCAGAGTGCTTGGGGTCATTGTCCTGTTGAAAAAGAAAAGTTTGTCCAAGACCCAATGATCTGGCAGATTTTAGAAGATTTCGATACAGAATTTCACGATATTGAGAAACATTCATCCTCCCTTTGATTACTTCTAGCTCCCTGGTTCCATTTGATGAAAAACACCCCCATACCCTAATACTACTGCCTCCATATTTCACTGTTGGTATGGTATTTTGACAGTTGTTGGCCATTCCTTTTTTCCTCCAAACCTTGGTTGCCGTATTCTTTCCAAAGAGTTTAATTTTGGTCTCATCTGACCATATTATTTTGTCCCAAAATTGTTTTGGTTCATTTTCTTGACTTTCAAGAAATTTTAAGCAGGCTTTTACGTGTTTAACCTTCAGAAAAGGAACTTATCTTATTGATCTTGAATGCAGACTGATGCAGCTGAGACTTCTACTGTCTTTGCTTACTTCCTTCCCAGCTGCTTCAAGATCGTTCTGAATTTCCCAAAGGGTGATGAAAAGATTCTTCTGCACCTTGCGAGCAATTCACCTTGCATTAATTTTCCGAGACCTGCCACATCTCCACATGTTTGCAGTCATTTTGAATTTCTTCCACCTCTTAATAAGGTTTCCTACTGTAGATAAGGGCACATTCAGATCCCAAGATATTTTACGGTAGTCATCTCCTCTTTTGTGACGTTCGACGATGATATTGCGCATATCCTCTGATAACTCTTTAACCCTTTAACCCATCTGGCTTCTAAGGCTAGTGCAGAATGTTGTTTAAAGGAGGGAATTGGCTCTTTAATAGCTTAGTAAGGTAACATGGTTCTTTCTGATTGATCAAAAGTAACACTGCATATTTTTGGGTCAAGCTGCATTTGTCAGTTTTCAAAGCAAAGCAGGATATTTTGCAAAGATATGTGAAAGAATGTTATGTATTCAATACTTTTTGAGTTGATTATTTTTGTATTTTTGGTAAGAAAATGTTTGTAAACTAATATGTTTACGGTTTATA
Source organism: Acanthopleura granulata (assembly GCA_016165875.1). Taxonomy (NCBI): domain Eukaryota; kingdom Metazoa; phylum Mollusca; class Polyplacophora; order Chitonida; family Chitonidae; genus Acanthopleura; species Acanthopleura granulata. Next base: position 12,502,517 of record JABBOT010000005.1, on the reverse strand, counting down.
CACTTGTAAATGTAAAGGCATGTATTATTGGAACATGCTCATTTGTTTTCAACCCAAAACAAAAAGTGTTATGCAATAAATAGCTGAAACTGCATTGTATCCAATACTTTTGCGTGTCACTGTATTATTCTTACTTTATGAATACAACATTGAGTATTTTAATGTTTTGGGCAAAAATCTTTGGCCAATGTTATGTTGTATTGTAAACCTAACATATTGTAACTTACGTCTTGTGTTCTCCATCATTTGAGTAGATCATATGAAGTTCATGATGATTAACTAACTTGTTGATTAAAATATTCCTTAGTGTAAGTAGTTTTAAAATGATCTCAAATAATAGTAATTTTTTTCTTTTTACAGAAGAACCAGCTAAACCCAAAGTAGAAGTTGATCAAAAGATTTTGGCTGAATTTAAGGTAAGATTGTTTCCATTTTTATCATACAAAATGAAAAAGAGAAAAACTGAAGCAAACCCACCTTGAAATTTCAACATGTGACTAGATAATTTAAAAATACTTCCAGGTATAGTTCCAGTATTATTTTACAGTAATATTGACTTGAACTAATCTGTAGTTAGTTGTTGTTAATAAAGGTTCTATGCAGTCCAAAACTCCAGTTTTATACTTGTTGTTTAGAAGTCAGAATTCTTCTACTTCTACCTGTACATTATCACTATGAGTGTAAGCTGCCATGGTATGTTTCTGATAACACCAGTGTGGCATTAAGCAACAATGCCGTACCTGGAAGGGTCTGCCAGCAACCTGCAGATGGCCATGGGTTCCCCCAAGGTTCAGCAAGGTTTCCTCCCACCATAATGCTGGCTGCTGTTGTATAAGTGAAATATTCTTGAGCACAGCATGAAACACTAATCAAATAAATCAATAAATTAAGCAATAATAATTCATTTATGCATATATGCATGGGATGTATGTATATGTCGAAGTAGGTTATATGTGTACTCTAACACTCTTTGGTATGGATTTTTTTTTCATTGTTTGTAATCGATGACTGGATTCATTGGGATATTAGTGTACATTATATTCAGACCTGTTTTCTTATTTTTTTTCAGCCCCAAAAATTATTTGATAAATTGACTAATTTCAAGCGCTTTGAAGCAGAGGTGGAGTTCAGGTCTAAACAACTGTCTCATTTACGACTGGATGCCTCCAGTATTGAGGCTGTCAAGCAACTCAAAGGTTAGAACTCAAACCTATCTTCTGTACCATTTAGATTGGACATATTTATGTTTTGTTTTGTTTTTTCTTTTTATTGATTCATTTATTTATTAGTTTTTTGTTAAACACAGTACTGAAAAAGTTTTCATGTATGTACAAATGATGAGGTGGAGGAAATTACATGCTTCACAGTCACAGTAAATCGGGTCCACACACCTGACAAACTGCTTGACACACTGTCTGACATAAAGCACGCAACCATGGAATCTGAATTTAACGTTGCAACATCAGTGGCCTGGAGGTGACCAATTGCATGAAGGAAAATCATTTGGTCAAATGATCTGCCAAGACCCTTTGGTTGTGGGTTTTCCCTGACCTGTACCCAGTTTCGCCCCACCGTGATGCTGGCCACTGTCATATAAGTGAATTTTCTTGAGTACGGCATAAATCAACAATCAATCAAATAAATAAATAAATAAATAAATAAACCAAGGCCATTACTCATGTCATATGTTCCCGTGCATGAAAAGCAAATGTGATATTATTTTCATGTTTCATGTTCAGTTGATGTGGCATCACTGATGAAATGAATTGTCAGTATCTTGTTCATAAAACCAACCCCATCAGTCCAAGTATCTGACTGCATATAAAGCAGTAAAGAAACATGCTCACTTGAAGATGTTTTCAGGTACAGCTTTTAATATTCTTCCTGCTGATGCTTGCTTCATTTTAGCTGCTTTTTTCCTTTCAATAAAACTTACTAATGCGGAGACAAAATCTTTGTTGCTCAGACCGCGCTCATGGCAATGAGTTCTCTAAGCAGTTCGAGGACTCGTGTGTAAAGCTCGAGGAGTTTGTGGGGAGCTTTGAGAAGGGCGTTCGTGACCGTAAGGCTCTGATCACAGCCTTGGAGGAAGGGGAGCTCTTCTACCAGGCTCAGTTCGGGGAGGCCAGGATAGTGGCTAATGTGAGTACAGCACAAAGAGGCCCATATCATCCAGGGGGTCGGGAATCTGGGGTATCACGAATTATGGCTGCTTGCCAAGTGAATCAACATTTTCTGATAACAGACATCAGCCAGAGGCAAATGAATGAGCAGGAGGTAGCACAATATCTTGTGGTGGAATCGCGTGGTGGCCAAGTGATAAGGGTGTACATGACAAGTACGGCAGGCATAAAGAGCAGTGCCAAATTCAGGCATTCCACCATATCCAGAAGCGAAGCTTTTGGCTGCTTTAGGTTTGCACTTGTCTTCTAGAGGATGATCATCCTAATATTCATGTTGGGAGAAAACCTAGACTTACACATGCAGGGCGAGCTCAGTGTCTATGCCATGCTGAGTCCTGAAAGAGACCAACGCAATCAGAGAGTTATCTTGTGTCCAAAATCAAATAAAATCAGTGGATAAGTCGCATTAAAAGAGGCTCCTTCTTATGCAGAAAGATTCAGGAATGGGAGTAAAGAGGAGAAGAATAATGACGAGATAATGTCGAAAATTCCTTGGCCAACTCTTTAACTGATCCAGCACCTCATGGTTCCACTGAGTCAAAGACTAAGATTTCAACTACACAGCCAAGACCCCCTCCCGCGGTCATTTATTGTATTTATACAGCATAATGTATTAATGATGTTATACATGTACATGTATAAAGGCAACAATTAATGGGGTTGTTTCTTACAAGTTGTTTTTGAAATAATATTAGGTTGGCCATTTTGGTGATGGAGTAATTATACCTTGAAACAGTGTACAAATTTGACCCATACATTTACTCCTAGCACTCTTCTTAAACATACTGACTTGATTCCCTCTCTTTCCAGGCTTACAAAATCTTTGGCACAAAGTTGAACAACCTGAAGAAGAAGCTTGATGAGTTAAAGAAGACGTTACCTGAGCCGGCAAGCCCCGTGCCCTCCCCGTCGGTCGATGCCCCCTCCCCAGGCAGCACCCCGCAGTACGAGCCTGACACAGAGGCTGTAGACATGGAGATGTCAGACGATGACACGCCCACACATCCCAGCCCTTCACACCAAGGTGAGAAATTAGATAGTTTACTAAATGTAAAAGGTGAAACTGACAGTTTTGTAAATGAGATGGGTACCCCAACTACTCAGGCCGATCCACACCTGAAAATGATTAATGTACCACTTAAGTGTGTATTTTTATTTGCCTCTAAAAATGCACTTTTTAGTCAAAATTTAGGTCAGTTGCAATAGAAAGGCAAACCTGCAGAAGAACGTTTGAGTTCTGGGAAAGTGCTAAACAGGTTGCTTGCTTACAACTTTAATTCACTTACTTTCAAAAGCATTTCAGTTTTATGGTCAGTATGTTTATGGTGCTGGCTGACCAACACATAATGCCCAAAACACAAGACCAGACACACCACCCAGTCAAAATATACTGACATCAGGCTGGCCAGAATTGGCCTGTCGTAAGCTGAGCTCCAAGTAAGAAAACACCTTGTTAATCAGAAGATTCATTTATTTGGAAGATGTGAGTGTGTTTGTCTTAAATATATGTTAAATAGTAATTAAGTGGTAAATAAGAAAAACAAGAAATTCTACAACACAGCTGCAGTATCGTTGAAATGTGGTTAAGCCTCAAATCCTCATTAATACAATATTTGACTGTATTTAACTTGCAGTTTTTACATTTTCATTTGTATTTGTATTTTGTGTATTCACCAAGTAAAAATTACACATAAATTGAATAGTACACAGTAATTACTATGAAATCAGACATGACCATGGTTTAATTGATTAGAACAAATTTGGCAGGAGTAAGCCCCGAGGGACTGATTAGGGATACTTAGAATCAGGCAAATAGCATATAAACAGCTTATAGGTACAGAGTAAAAAAAGAGTAAGCTTTTCTATAAACGCAGAAGGATTGGTAGTCCGTTTTGCACCAAGAGCTCCGTCTACATGTAGGTTTTTATGTTCATTTAGATGTACTTTGTATTTGTAAACAAGCCTGCTATGTCTGGCTGCTCTCCGTCGATCTTGCTGCTGACTGTGGGTACTGTACTGTACATGTAAACACATGTATAATATAGCTGGTTATCTGCCTTTTCTTTCTGGGGGTAAAGCTGGTCATAAGCGTCAGGACAGCACGACCACAACTAAGTCTATTCCCCAACCCATCCCCAGTGTGACGGAAATTAGGATGAAAATACAAGGTACATGTCTTTTCCAGCATGTTCTCTTGTTCAGGCTTCAGTTGACACTGCTCACTTAGTTAATCCTGGCTGGTTCCCACTCTCCTTACACATATAGACAACCACAGTACCATGTCCCCAAAAACATAAATGTTATTTTTTTTATTTCAAATGGCCGAAAGTTCATGTTTAGCAGTGAGCTGACCATAACACAGCAGGTATGCGCTCTGATATTGTAGAGGGTTATATATCATGGCTGTCTCGTGAGAAGGTCTGCCAGCAACCTGCCGAGGGTTGTGGGTTTTCCCCGGGATCTACCCAGATTCCTCCCACCATAATACAGGCTGCTGTCATGTAAGTGAAATATTCTTGAGTGATATAAAATACCTATTAAATAAGTCATGGGCAACAATGAAGTCTTCTGAAGTTTTCCTGGATGGCAGCTTGAATTAAATTCTCATTTGGTGATAAATGTATTTGTTAACTTGGTTTATTCAGTGGATGGTACTAGATATCTACATGTATTTATCTTTGGTTTCCATTCACAAAATTCTGTGCTTCATTACCCCCTCCTTGTGAGGGAGTGGAGTTGGTGGAACAGGCTTGGTTTTCTGTTTGATCAGGTCTGAGATGATCATAACACTGAGCATATATTGTATGCAGGAAACCAATTCCAAACATTGAGACTCCTTTATGTCCTTAGGTTGCCAAATCTGTGACGATGGAATAAAAGAATAACGTTCATTTCATTGGAAAAACGTGTCATTTTAAATTACCCGATTCTGCATATAATATGTTTAATTTCTAATTGTGGAACAAAAGACACATTTCTAAGGAACTATTTGAGAAAGCAAGTTACCGATTGTACGAACATTTTATGGATGTTATCTCAAGGAAAGCTAAAATGGCAAGCAGAGGGGTGTAAGATTTTTTTTACGGGACAATCCAACCTCATCTCGCCTTCAAAACACCCATCTCGACCTTTAATCACCCCTGCTCATGCTATATTGTGAGTGTGACCATAATCAAGGGGACGAAATCTCCAATTGCAGAGATGCAACGTTACAGCGAAGGTCTGAACTCGCTCGCCTAGCGGTTTCACAAAATTGGCTATTGGCACCCTGTAATCGGTTACCATAATAACAAAATCGTTTGCCATAAATTTTCAGCAGTGTTCAGGGAAACCATGGGCTGAATCACTGGTGTGGGCATGGTGGTATTTCGGTCTTGTTTATTTTATTTGTGTGTACGGCGGATGTGGGTCTGCTGGTCCGTGGCGAGTGAAAATAGCTGATGGGCTTGACCAGGGCCAGCAGCCGCCCCTTACCTTACCGGTAGTCCCTTAATACAAAGGCTTCGTACCTTTCTAAGGTAATAAATATACATCTACAAGGTACGAATCTGCCTGGTGAGGCACTTCCGGCTTGGTGATGGGCCCGTGCTGCTACACTGTTACGGTGGATCTTCGCTAGGCAAGTGAAAACAGGTGAAGCGGAATTGTCAAGTGGAAATATGCAAATATCATGGACAAGCTTATGTTGCAGAAAAATTTTTGAATAAGGCAGAGGACTTCAAGTCCTGAGAATTTGCCTGTGGATCGCAGTTGCTCAAGCGCATGGTTTTGGATACCAGAACTCCATTACACTTCAGGACCAAGAGTAGGTTATGAGATTTTTCAGAATGGCTGTCGACACTGAACTGTTTGGTACTTTTGAAGTTCTCACAGCTAATGTGACTACAAAACTACGAGTTAATTAGTTTCATCAGTAAAGTTAGTAAATTAAGGAAGTAGGATTTGAGATTCAACCGGAAAATGACATAGAAATGGGTGAGAAAGGCACGTTGAAGTGTCATCAACTTCGAGTTTGGAGGTCAGCGGCGTTTTTTTCAGTAGGGGTGATGGAGTCGGAGTTGCGATGAATGTCAAAAATTTTGAAATAACACCCTGAGTCCATCTAGAGGGACTAGAGTTATGAGGATAACCAGATGTAAAATGTGTGGAAGCCTTGACAAAGCAGAGATTTGAGCCAGGCACAAGTGTCTGGTTCAAAAGAAAATCTCCGACCAAAACTTTGCTGACAGGCCGACAGGGGAACAGAAATAATGTTATGAGATTAAAGTTTGGGGTCAAAACTTATCGGTTTTTGTACTTACATCAGTGCAAGAAATGCAGTGTTTTCTGAGTTAAGAAATATCAAATGTATTGTTTCATTCAGATTTGAAAACATTTATTCTGTCTGAATCTCTGAAAGTACACTTACACTAAGGAAACCTATAGGTTGCCACACAGGTTACCTTGGGTTTCCATAATTGCAATTTGTGCCAACCGAAAACAGGTTGCCATACCATTTTGCCTTAAATTTGCGAATCCTGTTTCAAGTTACCGTAAAATACATTATGTGGCACCCCTGAAGTGCAGACTGACGTATCAGCTTGTACCCACTTATCTACCCGAGTAGTGTAACTGTACCCAGTCCATGGAGGGAAACCAGCCAGTGGTTATCTATGTCTGCTTAACCTTTCATTACACATTTGCTTAGCTCCAGTCATAAGTGGCATTGTCTACCTCTCGTGTTGTGCTTTTCTCATACATCTTAACACCCAAGTGCTTTGGGTTTTTTTTTTTTTTCAGCATGGTCAGCTGCTTTGTCTGAAAAATTTTAACCCATGAATATGTGAAAAAGATTCTAATATAGTGGAAAAGTATCACAAATTTCAGGCATTGTCGGCCTTACACTTGGCTTAAGAATTTCTATCCAGTGGTGAACTTGTACGTATAGATGTTGCTTTTGTGTATTTTTCACAAGTCTCACTGGCCAACGGTGAAAATGTAGCCGAAGAAGAATAATCACTCCCTGATACTGGCAATGTTCACTTCTCAAGCCGAGGGTATTACCACAGCATGTTATGTAAAAACAGACATTGTAGACGTCTGCAGACATCTGTGTGAAATAGTGACGGCACATGCAATAATGCACTTGGATTATATAATGTGTCTTAAAATGATGAGAACGTTACTTGCATTACAATTTTGAAGAAGATAGGCCACGGTAATTGTTTGTTTAGGGAGAAACTTCACAATCTAATTCTACTAGTGCATGTACTGGCTGTTTTAATACTGTTTTTATTACTACGTTTAAACTGCTAAATGTATGTCTAGTTATTCAGCTTGAAACTGAAACCCATTTGATCTATTATAACCATGTTAACTAGAAGTGTGCAAACCGTAGTTTTGGTAGCTACACTGCCCTCGGGACTAGTAGGAACCAGTTACAGTAAGTAGCCTCAATTTCGCCCATGGCCAAGTTGCACCTTTTCCAAGATTATGAAAGTTCTATTAGTTTGGTTGGGAAGATAGGATGATATGTATTGGGGAAAATGTAAGTTTCAGCACCAAAAGTAATATTTTACAATTTTTATTTGCTTCTAAATACGCACTTTGTTAGATGAAATTTTAGGTCACTTACGTCACAAATGCGACCATTTTCTAGCTTGTTTTTGGTGAGGATCGCTCGGTAAATTACATGGTAAAGCGTTAATGGAGTATTGTAATGAAATACAAACAAGCAATTTGTTATTACGACACACACATTACAGATAAGTAACTGGTGAATAGCTGTATTGTTTTCTCTTTTGTACATGTGCTACAAAAGTAGTAAACAAATTTTGTAGATCCAACTCTTTAAACCAAGCAATTTCTACACTTTTGCATTTCTGCCCATTTGGAATGTTGGATAGGGGCATTATGGTTGCACTTTGCTTAGACATGACTGTTAGAAGAATCAGTATCCCAGTTATAGCAGTCTTAAACTGTTAGACTTCCACAATGCATACATCTGCTTGGATGTATCGTTGGAACATTATCTTGTCCAGGTTAGTAACATTGAAATCCTTGCTAGGCCCAATGGTTAGCCAGCTTGGACCACGTGATGTTACAGGCTGGGTACTTATACTTCAAGAACATATTGAAGCCACATTCACATGGTGCAATTCTGACATCGACTTCTATTGATGGAATTAAAGCAAGAAACACTCATTAGCCAAATTCATACAATAAGATTCGTCAAGTTATACAGATCTTTCATGTGAAATAGTCTTTTCCCATTTTCATTCTGTAACTGTGATATTTGATAGGAGTCAGTATAGCATATTGCAACATGTAAACAGAGCTTGAGGAACTCTCTAATGTTTAAGTATGGCTTCTGATTTCAGCCAGGAGAGACGGTCAGAAAAGCAGTGCGGAAACGTCTACCAGGAGAAGGTCAATTGAATCAACATCTCCCAAACACACAACCATCTCTGGTAAGTTCTTCTTAACCATGCTGTTGCCTAGACGTCAGATCCACAATTAAAGAAAACTGCATGGAATTTTGAAGATTTTGCAATTCAGTTTGTTAAAAATGGTTATTTTGTGTTTAGACAAGAAATATATCTAAAATAAAAATGAGCACATAGTTCTTTAAATGTCCTCCTAGTGATGCTTTGATTAGTGAAGTGTGAAGTGGTATTGTTCCACTTGTATGCCCTGCACCTTATTTTGTTTTTTTAAAGGCCTTTCACCTCATCTGTGTCCAAAGGAGATACAAACATCGGTCAGCTTATAGAACAGCCTGCAGCAAGAAAACTAACCAAAATGATGTTTTTGCTCCATTAAACTGTAAATGAAGTATAAAAACACTCATAACTCTTATATTTTCCAGAGAAGCCACATGGAGAGAACTCCGGCAACAATCTTGAAGACAGAATTGCCAACATGTTACCCAGCCTTCCCATTGGGCATGGCAAAGAGGCTGAAAAGAGTGATTCTGTAAAAGACAGCTCACACTGGAATGGCAGGCAGCAAAGGTCATCTGATGTAGATTCTGGTCAGAGGCAAGGATCGTTCGCCCCACCCCCACTGGAAGGCCCAGAGGATGGGGGAGGGACCCCACTTAAGGACGAGGGCAGCTGTACACCTGTTCAAGACGAGGCCCCAGAGCCACAGCCATCCAACCCCATAGACTTTCTCACCAAGCTGATTTCCCAGACACAGAAGACGAATCCCCACAGCTCAAACTTCCTGCAGAACCTAGGAATCCTGGCAGATACAATGAAGCACAAAACGGACAAACAGAAAGGCGCTCCAGCAGCAGCATCATCGTCGGAGGCTCCTCCCTCCAACACGAAGACTCCTCCTCAGTCCTGGTCGGCCTGGAAGGCCAAGCAGACGCAGGACAAGTCCCATGTGAATGGCCAAGAGGTGCCGCCGCCCCAGCCAATCTTCCCCCCACCCCCAGTGCCACCCCCGTCCCAGCCTCACCCAATCAATCCGTCAGGAAGGATTGGTGGCGCCTATGGGGCAGGTCCAGACACTCCGCTAACTCCTCCCAGTGGGGTTCCTGTAGGACCTCCGTCACCAAACATTCCTGGCATGCCCACTGATGTGTCAATACCACCCCCATGGCTGCCTATGAGTCAACCTCCTCCACCCCCTCCCCAACACATCTCTCCACACCCTCCCTCCCCGTCTGTATTACCTGGAGGAGGACCACCACAAGACTTTAGCGCTATGAGAAATATACCTATGCCCGTTCAACCCCCGGACTTCATGTCCCAGCCCAGTTTAGAAGACGTTCCGGCAGCTCCCAGCTCAGGCTGGAAACAACAATCACCTGGGGTAGACCTGCTCTCACCGCCACCTGCTGCCCCTCAGCCCCCGCCCAAGAGTATACTGCGGAATTCTGCACGCAACAGTGCCCTTAAGGAAGTGAAGTTAGTGCCATCAGTTTCTGAAGACGAGCCTGCAAGTCATGTTTCTCAGATTCCCATTATTGCAGCAACACGTTCACGATCGTCCTCTGGATCCTCCCAACCAACCAGTCCAGTAGGCGAAAAACCGACGTCTGGTCCCAAGCCTCCACCCCATCCCCCAGGGCAAATGGCTCAGCCAGGCAGGCGCTCCTCCCTGATAGAGGACCAGAAAGAGTTTATTGAGAAACTGAAGAGGAAGACATCTATGGGTGTCGACGGGGAGCCTCCCCCACCATTGCCCAAGCCGCAGATCTTTTCGCGTAACCCCAGTAGGCCGAATCTGACCACGATCATACTGACGGGGGAACCAGAGGGGGGAACATCCACCAGTAGCGAGGAGACTCGAGAAAACGTGCTGCTCACAGCTGAGGAGGAAGAACCCAAAGGAGCCCCAATCAGCACGATCAACAGGTCGCAGCC